>NWBT01000049.1:3529688-3673708 GCA_003386485.1 Colletotrichum lentis
TATAGTCTTCGGAGGCGTCTTCGATGAAAGAACCCCGCAATACAAGACGGGCACCGGTAATTCAGCAGCAGCAAATGGCGTCCTGAAACAAGGGGGTTTGGACGGAGGAGAAGAAACTGAGCTCGACGCTGTCAATATTGCGATGAACGATTCGAAACTGCCCAAGGTGATGTTCGGTGAGTCGTCAGAGGTTGTTGCATTGAGGCTGACGGACGTCCTAGAAGGGGGTCGTTCAGGTGGGGGGATCAATCGGCAGTCGCATGGCCGAATGGAATGGTGGGGGTGGGGGAGGGAGGCAAAACGAAACGTGGAGAATGGGATGCCCTGGACGTTTTTCTTTTTAAATCAAGACCGACAGCCAAGCTCCTTGTGCCTCCTCCCCCCCCCGCACCCTTCGTTTGAACCTAACTACCCACCTAACCACTGGTGCCAACCTACCTACCTGTAGGTACCTACCTACCTGTAACCTAGGTAGGTAAGATCCCTATCCGCATTGCGTGCATTGAGCAGCCTGTAGTCCTCGCCACCACGCAACTGCCACATGGCAGGATGAGCACAGGCAGCGACCAGTATTAGCAACAAAAGAAGCTTGAGCTTCTCGATTTCCTGTTTCGTGTCACATCCCCAGAAACCCACGAGTCTTTGCGCAGAACGCTGACCTCGCCTGAGCGGGTTCTCAAAAAGAAACATACAACCAGATCCACCGCATCCAAGACAGGCGCGGCGCCGCCCTCCGGAACAAGATCGACACACCTAGGCACCTGGGGAGGTAAGGCGAACGGACCCTTCCCGTCTCACAGCAGCACGGACGGTGCTGCTCTCGGAATGTGGCCCATCGCGCTTCATCAACAACGGAGGATACACCACCTTCTCACGGAGAGGCTCTTCGTTTCCATTTCCGTCGTCTCTGCTCCAATCAATGTACTTTGAAAAATACTACTATAAACATTATATACGTTACATGTGTTCCATCTCTCCGCGCTCAGAATACTAGATGGTATCTTTCCCCATCCGGAACAATCCGAGATGTAGGTATCATAAGACGGTCGTTTCATCACCCGTGAAAGAACAAAGTAAAAGGAGGAAAGCGGCACGCCAGAGCCATCCCGCGCGTCCGTCGTCTCGGAGCTTCAGCGGCGCTGCTTCCCTGCCTTCGGCCACCCAAGATCATGCCAGCTCAGGCTGATACCACCGCCCCCTCTCGGTGTGCCACCACCTCTCCTTGTCCTTCTTATCCGGCAAAGTCGGCGACGCGTTCCACCGGCCCTGACAACCTTCTCTCCCGCTCGCCGCCACGTCCTCGCCGTTGCTCGCCATCAGGTCCGCCATCTCGACCAGGCCCCCGCGCTCGTCCCTCGCACCCGCGTCGGGCCACAGGTTGTACGTGATGCGGCTCTCTGCCGTGCCCATGAACCCGGCGAGCCCGTGCTTCTCGAGCACCGTGCCGTCCTCGTCGATGACGTTGACAAAGAACCGCGGGAGCGCGCGCGCCGCCTCGAGCCGTGCCTGCGCCGCGAGCCGCGCATGATGGAGGTTGCTGCACTCTCGGTACATCTCGGCTGTCGCCGCCGACGTCGGCGAGGCTGGCGCCGTCGGCGAGCGTGACTGCTTCGTCGGCGACCCTGGGCTGTTGCCGTTCGGGGGCGCGGGGAACGAGGAGCTCCTGGCGGGGCCGTTGGGCCCGCGAAATCGGTCATTGGCGCTGTCGGCCCTCTCCTGTGGCCGACAGAGGGCCTGGAAGATGCCTTCCGGGTCGTTGGGGGTGCGCAGATTGCGGAGCGAGGGGAAACCGCCAGCGGCGATGCTGCGCGCGAGGATGGAGTCGGCGGCGTTGGCGCTGGCCGTGTTGCTCGTGATATCCCAGTGGAGCTTTCGGAGGGAGGTCGAGGCGAGGTAGGGCATAAGCCAGATAAAAGTGTCCTCGGGAAGCGTGGGTGCGAAGCTCTGGACGAGAGTGAAGGCCTCGAGGTAGGTAAAGTTGGAGAAGATGCGGGCCAGGGGGGGTAGGGAGTCGAGGTTGGTGTGGCGCAGAGTCAATCGCTGGATGGCCTGGCTCGCCGGCAGGGTGGCAAAGGCCGAGATGCCGCTGCTGGTGACACCCGGTACGTGTGTGAGAGAAAGGGTGCGCAAGGGGGGGAGCGAGAGCAGAGTGCCGTCGTTGAAGGCTGTCACTGGCATCCGCGACAGGAACAGGTGCTGCAGGGACGTCAAGTGCACCAGCGCTGAGCTGATGAGGTTGTCTGGGGTCAGTGTCGCGCCGGGCAGGCAATGGACCGTCAGCGTCGTGAGGTGAGCCCAGTCGACGTGGAAATCAAGGAAGGCCGCGCTCTGGTGCGGCTGCAGATCTCCAGGCGTCACCGAATAATCGCGAGCCGGCTGAGCAAACGCTGCAGCCTTGCCGCCCGAGCTCGCCTTGAATCGGTGCTGTCTTTGAAACGGGGAGGGTTCGACGATCCAGTCCATATGCTTGAGTCGCTTGCGCGTTGATAACGCGTGGGTAAGCTTGCTGAACGAGTGGTTGTACTGGGGGTGGAGGCCGACGAGACGCTCGAAGTTGGGACAGGCCATGATCAGCGCCGCCACCTGATTGTGGTAATCCTCCAACGCGATCCCGGCAGGGGGGCTGGGGACCTTCAGGGTGTGGACGATGCCGGCGAGATGTGGATTTGCTCTCAGGGTCCTCCTGAGGAGCATCATCCGCGTGCCAAAGGTGAGCTTGTGTCGCTTCTTCTGGGACGCCGAATCGGCTCCCACAAGCTGGATGTCCTCGTACCTGGGGCAATCAGCATCGCGCAAAAGCACAAGAGGGGAACTGCCTTACAAGGCCACTCGTGCGAACTTGCACCATTTCCTGGCCGTCAGGCTGACCGAAGATAGATCCCGCATCCAACAAGTCGCGCAGCTTTGGCTGCCCTTGTCCAGGTGCGCCTTCTTGAGCTCGTCCAAAATCAGCTCGAGGACTTCGCCTGGCAGCTTCGCAAAGATCTCCCCAGGCTTTGCCTTCTTCCTAAACATGGTCGTCTGACTCGGTCGTTGATACATGTACTCGGGCCTCCACATGCTGGAATCCCTCGAATCGATGCTCGTCCTGCTGCTGCTGTATGACGAACTCCGGGACCGCGTCTCAAAACTCTCTCGCGCGCTGTTGACGCTCGTGACGGTGATGGTGGACGCCTGGGATAGCTTCCGCGGCCTGTTGAGTGGGGTGGGCATCGCCTCGAAGACCGCTTTCGAATCCATGGGCGCCGTCTGCAGCGTGTAGGGCACGCGAGCAATGCGCGGGGTCGATTGTGTTTGTGTCATGATGGGCTGTTCACCTTTAGGGTATAGATCTGGGGGTGCGCCGAAGTAAGCCGGAGCTGGGCCGTGGCTGGCGGCCAGTCCGGGAGACAAAGAGGCGGAAGGGTGTGGGGGGCCAACGGAGGCGGCGACGGCTTGACGAGGAGCGAAACGGCCGGGGACTCTTAGACGATTACCATCATGGGTGATGTAGTTGGAAGCAGCAGGTGATGCGGAGGCTCGTCTCTTGTGTTGTTGAGCTCTCGGGTTGCTGTGGAGAGGAGAGCAAGAACGCGTGTTAGTTCCGGGGACTTTGTACCTGATGGGTGCAGCAAACGGAACTTGGCAACGGCCCCAAGCCAAGAAAAGTCAAGGGATCGGCAAGCAGCAAAACCCGGAAGGGGAAAGGAAGGGGAGAAAAACGCAAGAAGAACTAGAGATGCGCCAATGTGTGGTGACGAGGGGGTTCTGTCATGTTTAATACGAAAACCCAGAGATAAAAAGACGGCAAAGGACGGTACTGGCAATTAGCACCAAGGAGGAGGCTGCCGCTGGGCAAATCCGCAACGAACACCACCACGACGACCGCACACCCTGACACCCTGACACCCTGGGTTCTTGATGACCCGACAGAGAGGCTGGCGCGGGCAACGGGGTGCGTGGGCAGTGCCCGGACCAGCGCTCTGATGATCCTATCCAGATGGAGCCTGATGGGTGGGTGCTCCATCCACCATCCACCATCCCATCCCTCCACTGGGGGTGCGGGTTTGGTGTGGGAGCCTGGGAGGACACACGANATTCGTCTACCCCCCCTTGACCCGCTTCGACGACGAAGACGACGACGCCAACGGTTCCTCGGCCGTGGCGTAGCGTGGTGAGTGTGCAAGCCGTCAAAGAGCTCTCCAGCTGTTGTGAAGGGATTGAACCTAGTCCGAGTCGCGCAACCCAGCAACGTGGGCGCGGCGACAGTCACGGAAGACCAAGTCCCCTAGGCACTTTAGCACTTTGCGCCAGGGCTTTCACCCACACCATGTGCTCTGTACGAATACAACGCGATAAGGGACGAGAAGATGAGAAAAGGCCCCAACAGCGAGAGACCTGTCTTGTGGCGTGCCGCTTGGCGGAGAATAGCACCGGTTTTCTTTCCCTTTGCCCTGCTTCACAACCGGCAGCGACGCGCGCGCCACTGTTCCTCGTGGAAATTAGGGGGAATCCCATTGTGGCTATCAGGTACCGACCCCCTGTGTAGCGTTACTGTCCCGGTCCTCGTTGGTTGCGTGGCTCCTCCCGCGCACGCGCAAAAAAAAAAAAACCCCCCCGGCCCCCTGGGATTAAGTACGATGTACCCTCGAGCTGTGAGGATGACTCGAGACCACGCTCGAAGAGGTAGAATGGTGGGGGAGGACACGAAACCGGGGCAAGGATGAGTGCGATGTGAATCTGCTTCGATCCATGGCTGATGAGTATAGGCTGATGGATCCCATTCTCTGAGCCGAAGATGAGGTTGTTGTGAAATAGTACAAAGGATGTATAGTAGTACGTAGTATGTATCAGCCGGGGCAGGGAACCGTGGGAGAGGGAAGTTGATGGGATGAGAGTGCGAGGCCCATCCATGTCTGTCGATAAATGGTCATGTCATATGCGACAGGTCGAAGCTGGGCAACTCTGTCTCCGTCTTCGCCCAGGAAGCTGCCGTGGGGAGGTAATCTAAGAATACGCCGGGAGGACTTCATGCGGCATCATCTGCCCGGCCTATCTGGATGGATGCGTGGCCCGACAAAACTGCGCTGCACTGCTCCGTCCGTATCTGTACGAGGCTCGGAGCAACTTCTCGGAATCCCATGACCAGCAAAAGAGCCTCCGTTGGGCCCCGACTAGACTCCACTTGGAAAGCTCGGGATCCCTCGAGAAATGAGGCGTGGAGCTTCTGCCCCGTCATCCGTTGCCTTTTTCGTCGGTCCAACGACGCGACCCGTTGGCAATCCGTAGCCCGAGGGCCCGTCATCGAGACGTTTTGTCCCTGTGGGTACACGCCAGAGAGAAACCCCACGTGAAGACGATGATGTAAAGAAGAAGGAAAAGAAGGAGAAAGAAAAAAGGAGAAAGACAGAGCACCGGTTGATGCCCAGGACGATGTAACGAGAAATGGCATGAACCAGAGAGCCAGAGCCAACGCCATCGCATGTCAAGGACTCGCTCGATTCGTGCAGACCGACATATTAGACGGATACAACGTGCCAGTGGACACGCAGCGCCGCAGCAGAAGCAGCAGCAGGAGCAGGAGAAATACGAGAAGCCAAGCAAATGCGAAGTAGACAAGGACGCCCCCGACGGAAATGGAACAGCAAAAATAAAAACAAAAACAATAAATATGAAGGCGGAGGAGGGTGTTGCAGAGACAAGTGGACGAATAAAAAGGACGCAGTACACGGGCAACGGCTAATTGACAGACAGCAAGGAAATGCAACCGGTGGAAAACCACACAGAGAGGGGCAATATTGGCGGTGTGACTTACTACGAAGCGTCTGGTTTGTGGCTATTTTTGACATCAAGGAAAACGTGTGCGTAGACGCCGTGTCGGATCTCGCTGGCACGCTTCTGGTCCAGAGCCGACAGCGATTGCCTTGCGCCAGCGGCCCCCATAATACCAGGAACCGCCCGCGCGGCGCATCGATAGTGGTCTGCAGGATTATCGACACCGCCGTATCCGTACTTGTGATGGCCGTAGTCGAGTCCGTAATCGGGGTCGAATCGCCGGTTGCCGTTGTGCGAGATGGCCGTCGCCCGGCTTGCCGGTGGCACCTCGTAGTACTGCCGTCCGCCGACCATGGCTGCTGTTTCGAGAGAGCCTCGTCACTCGCAGCCGTCGTCGACCGTGCTACTGGCGTTGATGGTGTCGTTTTCTCGTCCTTTTCCCCGTCCTTCTCTCGTTCCGCCTCTCTTTCTTTCTCTGGTAACCGTGCCGTGTCCCCTAGGTGAAATCGTGTTTCTGCTCTGACCGACACTTTGGTTTTCGTGTTCTCTCTTGCGCGCTTTCAGCCAGCTCCGATGACAGTCGAGTCCCAGTCCTTGCGAAGCGGCAACCCTATTTATTTGAATCGCCAGAAAAGGGGGGACACGCCTGCAAGGCTCGTGCTCATGAGGTCGTTGTGCCGTAATTTTAATATATCCAAGCACTGACGTGGGGATATCTCAGCTGGCTCAGCCTGCCGTCGTTGCGAGGGTGGGTTTCAGTTCAGTTGGCCGACCCGCTCCAGCCAACTTGAGAGCATCATCGGCAGCAGGGTAGACTGATGGTATGATGAGCTGGAAAACGCAAATCAGGAACAAGAACGACCCCCCCAGATGGATGTGTGCGTTACATCCGTCAAGTCAATGAGAATAGATATGGGAAAGGGGGAGATGGGAGGCGAAAAGACGAGAAGGAAGAAAAGGGGGAAAAGCCAGGCCTGCAAGATCACCATGCAGGCTTCATGCGGCCGAGGGCATTGTATTTGAACTCGATGACATCCGTATCCCACTCTTCCAGTATCGATGGAAATCGGCAACCTGGGTGGATTGGAGGACCCAGGTCGAATCCCGGCCAGAGCCCTGCTCGGCGCTCGCGCACTCCTGGCTCTGCCCGTACGAATACTCGACCTGCTCGAAGCAACGCAATATGGCGGCAGCATTCTGCAGTGCAGCGGCTGGGACGTGCTTTAGCCGCACACACGATTGGAATGCGGGCAATCTGACCCCCTCCATCCTCCCCCCGTCTAGCCCCGTCGCGCCTCCCAGGAATCGGCGATGTGTCGCGGGCGGCGGACACTCCATACATCGTATCTGTACCGAGTACTCCGTACAGGCTGCCCACATTTCTCGCGACCTACGGCAAGAAACAAGGTTAACAGGGTTGGCGATGTTCTGGAGTCCACGCAGTTGATTTCCCAAGTGGCGGAGCGGCAGACCAGCCACGACAGCTTCCCAAGTCGACGAATAAGTCGGCCCGAGGGAGGCCATGGCATATGCCATGGCTGTTTCGCGGGGTTGCCATGAACCGCCTCAATGTCTAGTAACATCGGCCTTCGCAGTGCTGCGCAGCCCTTTGCACCATTTCAAAGACGCACACGTCTCGTCATAACCACACTCACGCGAGGGAGAAGACAGGGACAGGCCGCTTAGGCACACCGAATGTGCCTGGTGTCGTCTCGGACAAATAGGATCCTGAGCCCATCGCCATCCCTCGCGTCCGTCTCGTCTAATGTCTGCTCATGGACTTTTCGTCCGGACCAGCAGTCCACGAACGGTGTATCGACGGTAGGTTGGGCTGAGGGGATGATCCCGTCCGCCCTGCAGCGTCAAATCGACGGGACGATGATGGGTAGGTGCTGCTGCTGCAGCTAGCCTTGGCGCGGCCATAGGCTTTCGTCGCTAGCACGGACGGGGCTGGAACCTGCGAGCTGCAGCCGCTGTCCAGACAGTGGCCGCTGGTGTGCCTTGGCGGAACAAGATCCAGGAACAAACACTAGTGTAGGAAACCAGGGAACTGAAGTGAGACGAGGGCGCGCGCCGTAGAGATCGAATTCCATCATCTCCCGGGCCCCCGGGCCAAGTCCTGTCATTGGTATTTGGGTCTGCCAGCTCTTCCAGCTCTTTGGCAACCAATCCTCTGGATTACGGCATGTTGAGGTCGCATCAAAGTCGCCTCGTCAATCTGGAACTGGGCATATTACTTGCATGCCGCTTCCGCTTCCGCTTCCGCATTTGCATCCCGTGCCGTGTCATCCATCGTCCAGGACTCGAACATTGTGCTGAAGCCCATTGCTTGCCGTCTCGATAGCTCGAGAAACCATTCCTCACATGATTCCCGCCCTTCTGTAAGTTCGAGAACGTATAAATGGATAGTCACGAAAGATCGGAGCAAGGTAGCCCATTTGGGCAAAGGCTGTTGTCGGTAACCATGGCGAGGAATCGGGGTCAACGGGCGTCCCTGGTATTTATTTCTCTAGTTTCCAAATTAGCGTATACGAGGGACGAACACACCAACCTCTTGGAATTTCGGCGGCGGGCTCTCGTTCCTCGTTATCAAACAAACAATGGGCCATTGTCAGGCGAAATGGAACGGGCTCGGCCAGAAACCTCATGCAAGAGTCTGTTTCGAGAGTCTCTGCTTGCGCGGCGCGTCGAAATGATGTAAGAGTGAAGTCGGCCTCCAGGTTGTGCAGAGGGTTGGCACAGCTGAAGCGGACAGAACAAGGCAAAAACGCCTCTCGGCGCCCCATTTCCCAGCTGTAGGTATCCATCCCTCAGGTCAAGGCAGGTAGGGAGGCAGTAAATACCCGGTACGTTCAGTGCCGGGCAGGGCACTTCTACAAGAGTACTGTATGAACAAACCGTGTTTTTCTTTGTATTGTGCACCTGCGCGACTTCGAGAGAGACCGCCTTGGCGAGCTTTGCCTTCATCTTTTCTTTCCTTCTTTTCTTCTTTCCCTTTTCGACGGGCGTGCAACGGGCAAAATGGTGGGGGCCACTTCCACTCCTCACCTTCCTCCTGCGTGTGTCCCAGCTGTCATCCCCAGCCTCTTCCTTACGTACAAGCTACAACTGGGTCCGCGATCCATCAAAACCTTCTCGCCGACATCTCCGCATTGCATCATCGTCTCATCGTGGAGAGCGATCCCATCTTGCTTACGTGTTCCCAGCATCTTTGAACGGATATACCGGCTGCGACCGGCACGTCGTCGCCTTCGCCGCGTCTGGGCGAGAAGACTCCAGTTCCAGGCTCCCCCCCCACCATTTGCTACACAACCTCTTGGCCCTACATAGTAAGTATCGGTTGTTGGGTCTGTTGTGCACTCTCAACAACTCGCCAGGGCTGATGAGTGATGGAGTACGGATAGTTATGTGGCAAATTGCAGTTGCTGGGGAGGATGGCAAGATGGGGGGGGCTCAAGTGGCGCCTGTGTGCGGATGGATAGATCTTTGAATGGGCTGACATGACAATCACGGAGATGATGTTAGAATGTCACCTAGGTACACACGTTCCCCCCTTCTGTGCGTGTGTGCAGCAAATACTTACAGCCCGCCCGCTGCGCACCAGACGCGCCCGGACACTCTGCACCACGAGGCCCCGACGGCCCGGTCGTGTGTCCCAGTTCCTCGGACGACGACCCGGCCACGCTACGGTGTGTTCTTGCCGCCGGCTGTGACCGGGTTCCGCTGTCACCCACTTTGAGGTGCTTGGGCAAACCCACCGGCGCGACTTCTTACAAAAGATAAAGAAAGGCGACGGTGGAAAAAAAGAAGAAAAAAACTATGCCTGTCCTCGTCTCACCGTTCGGCCACACTGGAACTCGGACCACGAAAGAGCCAAGCCCGCGACCAACGACCAACATTCCTCCTAGTCGACGACGCAAACTATTCTACCAGTTTTGTGCCGCAAAAACAACGTCCTTTGCACCGGTTTCCCAGCCAGCGCCTTTGTCCGATGCCGACATTGCAGATCTTTTTGTGTCGTTTCACTCAAACAGATGCCATGCGCATATGGAGAACGGACTGTCAAAGACTGGCTAAAACATGCAAGTCTCGGCTTTCCTATAATATTTAGTCCGTCATCACGTCTGTTTACTTCGTACAAGACTTCCTACCATCCGCCAAGATTGATCATCGCCGTAGCCGCCCGAAAGATCCAAAGACTGGCTGCCTTGCAAACCACCCGTATACTTTCCGAGGCTTATGTGTAAACACCTATACGCCACGCCGGTGTAACCAAATCGAAAATCATTCGTCGGCAAATCTCACGCCCCGTGTGGGCCGCTGAAGGCCCCCATCTCCATCCCCTATCGTGAAGCGAACACGGCGTGCTGAGAGAGCGTCCGACTCTCCGTTGCTATCGTGCTCGGGGCTGCGCGGGTGCTTCAAACCGTTCGACGGCTTGTGGTCTGCAGACTCGGCTCCCGTCCCGCTCATGACGAGGTCTTCCCCTACAGGACCATCTTTGGCGAATTTGCCGCCAAAAATCGGCCGAGGGTGGCCCAGAGGGACTGTCTGCGCCAGGTAGTTGTTCTGGTCCTTCTCGAGAGGAATGATGCTGGCGTTCCGGATCCAATTATAGATTGGACGGTCGTCCAGGATGGACTTGCACTTCCAGTGCTCGATCTGGGACATGCTCTTCTTACGCTCCACAATCACTTCCTCAATGCTGTCCCGCAGAACGAGCGTCTCGACAGTCACTGGCTTCTGCTGACTGATACGCCGAGCTCGGCCAATGGCCTGGGCCTGAACCTGCGGGTTCAGAACAGGGCTGATGAAGTATATTCTCGACGCGGCCTTCATGTCGAGCCCTACGGCTGCCTGAGTCAAGTCCATAAGGATGACACTGAAAGAGGTTTCGGTCAGAGGCATGAGGCAATCGGATGGACCAGAGACTTACCGGAGTTCGGGGTCACTATTGAACGTATTGATGTAAGACATTTTCCGCTCATAACATAGCTTCTTGGCATAAATGAGATGGCGTACGTGAATCTGGTCCACCAAGTCAGCTTGTCGACGTGTCGGCACGGGAAATGACAACTCGCCACATCGAGTACACCCGCCAAATACCACGCCACGTTCTCATTTTCGTAGAAAACAATCATCTTCTCCCGCTCTTGGTGCTCAACAATGGCGTCGATCAGGTAGGAAAGTTTGGCCGATACAGTGGAAACAAGCTTCGCCTTTTTCAAGTCTTCCGGAAGGTCCTGCTCGGGGTGAGGATGGCTTGGCATCTGCAAAGCGTTTACTCGGAGATGGCGAGCCACTCTCTCACCCCCCAGTCCTGTATTGCCAGCAAGAGCGCTGGGGTACCTCGATGGTCGCGAATCAGCCTTGATGACTTGTGCCGTGGAGACGATTTGTCCAGCCTGCTCCCTGCGGCCCTTCTCCTCCAGTTCGCCGTTGAGAAGGCTGTTCATCTTTGCAGTGTCGCCCCCGGAGGAAAGAATGAGCTTCTGTGCAGCAAGCACCATGCCCGCATCGGTGCAAGTAGGATTGGTCTCCCTGTCGTCCAGAGACCAAGCAGAGCTCACACCGTTAGGCAGGAAGTCACGGACGAAGATAGGCACCTCGTTGAACTTGTTGCTGAAGTCTTTGAGTTGGTTGTTGACAGCAGTGTGGGCCACCTCCATGGCCTGCTATAGCAAAGCCTCATCCTCCAGGCCGATGGACACTTTCTTCTCCGCAACAAACATCTGCGCAGTCTCGAGTGCCTTGTTGATTTCATCCTTGGAAAAAAAGGAACCACCAAAAAAACTGGCTTGTTTCAGGTTGTGAACCAACTGGAGCAGAGCCTTTCGCTGGTGTGGATCGAAGAAGTAGTCCCGGTCGACTCTCTGGGACTGCACGGCGTTGAAGATGATCATCATCGAAAATATGTTGAGAGACAGCTTGTCCTGGTAGGATCCATCCAGAACGACGGTTTTCTCGTTGACTGAGGGAAGCAGAGTGTTGAGCTCGGACAACCGGTGTCTGATGAGCAGCGAGTTCAGCGTTGCTCGTAAGACGCCCTTGTGGCCGGTACTCCTGGGACTGTGCTGTGGCTGCATCACGTAGACGGCCCAATCCGCTGGCGTGTCTGCCGCCTCGTACACGGAGTTGGACCAAGGCCGAGCATTCAGGTATAACGATGCTATCGCTCCAATCTTCTCGAGATCTCCCTTCTCTGCGTCGGCCAAAGTCGCCGCCTTGCTGGCATTATCAGGGGCACCAGCAGTGTCGTCGATGAAGTGCTGGTCATCGACGCCAAACAACCCAACGGCGGGCGTGCCGGTCACGATCCAGCGAGCAGAGAACAGCATGGCATCGATGGCAAGGAGAACATTACTCTTTTTTGCAATTTTTGCGTAACCCAGCTTGTGACCTTCGTCAACGATGCATCGTTTGAAGTGAACCTCGGAAAGAGGGCAGTCGAGCATCATTGTCTCTCTCCAGATTCTGTCAAGTCGTGATTGGGTGACGAGGATGATATCGTAGGCAGAAAGAGTCTTCGGATCGGGAATCTTCTCATCGTGGCCAGTGAGGAGCAGGAGCACCTTCAGACCTGCTGGGGTGTCCGGGCTAACGGTGTGCTTCTCAATTTCCTGCACCCACTGACGAACCAGATTGTTGGGTACAACCACAAGCGACGCGTGGCTATGCCAGACCTTCTTCGGCGGTTGCCCAACAGGAGACTCGTGGCGTCTGGGACGGGTAGGTGGGTGAGCATGGACGTGATAGAAGCCAGGGTTGCGCTCGATGGCACGGATGCACTTGGAATACACCGACTCATTCGGCTCGTAAACGTTGAAGTAGGATTTCCAAGCGGCCGACCTACTGGTGGCTATGGACGCCGCCATGTCCGCGAGCGAGCCTATACGTTTTCTCACACGAACATCGCTACCCTGGTACAGATCGGGAGTGCTGGTGCCCGAATGTCTGGACGCAAGGATGACGGCAAGACATATGAGAGTCTTGCCAGAGCCCATCTGCTCAGCCAAGATGCCTCCCCTGACACCGTCGTAGAATCTAGGCCCTTTCAAAAGGACACCAGCGCCGATGTCATAGTAAAAAATCGCGCCGTTCTGGTCGACTCCCTTGACAAGTCTGGGGTCGATAAACCGACCGGGCTGACTCTCGCGCTGGATCATGACTGCGGCCGAGCGTCGCTGGTAATCGTGCAATATGGAAGTCTTTTTCAAGCCGGGAAGACGGCCATCCAGTACGTTATAAGCAGCCTCTTGGTCGGTGGGGTTGGTGATGCTCTCCGGGGCAGGGTCAGGAGAGGGGATGGTGTTGAAGAGTTGAAGAAGGGAAACGGATTCGACCCCTCGGTTAACATCTTCCTTGAAGATGTAGTCTAAAGAAATACGATTTGTAGACGGCCGACCGGACCAAGTCTCTTGCGTCAGGTCCAGGACGGAGATGAGAGACTTGCGGGCATTGCGCAACTGGCGGCGGGCCCTATCGATGAGTCGATTATCGACATCGTCGGGCAGAATGTAGACTCTGGCGAAGCCAACTCTTGCATCACCAGGGCAGATCATGAGCTCGAGACGAATCCACTGCTCGACGAGAAGACTCCTATACTGCTTGAAGGATGCTGACCGTAGGAAGATCTCGGCTGTTTGATCTGGCGATTTGGCGGAGCGGGTAGCCAGTGAAATGCATGTCCAGCTTCCAAATCTTTCTTGCAACTTCTTCCAATCATCGTTTGTAAGTCTGCTGTCTTTTTGTGAGACGATTAAGCCGCCTAGGGGGATGTAGTTCGATGGCGATGACATGAGGCAGGGCTAAAGCGCAACCGGAGACATCAGGTTAATCGAGACGGCTATGGGGCGATGATGATAATGGTTTAGCGGAGGGTGCGCAAGTCGTTGTCCAAACAACCGTAAAGCAACGGAGAAGAAAAACCTCACTGTTAGGTGGTTTTTTGAGTGCAAACTGCTTGATTACATANGGGGGGGGGGGGGGAGGCGGATGCCTTGTACAGTGTTAGTAATAGCCTGGCACACTTCACCGCGGCGGCTGTGCTATAGCATACAGTGCGGAAGACGCTGATACATGATACATACAAGTGAGACGAGGCTAGAGTCTCGCGCTCCTATCTACCGTAGGTACTTAGGTATGTATACCTAGGTATCTTACTTACCTAGGTAGGTAGGTAGCTAGCCATGCGTAGGTAGATACGGAGCAAGTGCTGTATATTTCTCGTTCACAAGCCCTCACTTAATCCTGATGGCAGACTGCTTTCGTAACGGTCGGTTTGAATTATGTGTAACGAATTAAGCTAGAAATTTGGCTCCCCAGCGCGCAAACTCCCACAGCCATTTTTGGACAGACATATGTGTCTCCCCACAGGCATGATTAAGAGGAATATAACTCTCATCCAAACGGCAGGACAGGATGCCAGTGGCAAAGGGACTTTTTAGTTATTGGCCTTCTTGCCGCCCTTCTTGCCGCCCTTCTTGCCGCCTTTTTTGCCGCCCTTCTTGCCGCCCTTGCTAGCCTGGCCAACCTTGCCGCCCTTGAAGTTGACACTCTTGCTCGGCTTGCCGGCGTTTTTCTTGTCTATGCTGACGTTGTTGTTCAGCTTCTTCTGCTCGGCTTTGATCTTGTCCGCGTTGCTGGCGCCCTGGGCCTGCTGGACCTGAAGAGCCAGGACCTCGAGCTGGAGCTTGAGGCACTTGTTCTTGATCTTTCCGACAGTGAGGGCGGCTTTGTCTGCCCCGGAAGCCGCGGCGATAGCCTCGTTAAAGCCGCCGGCGTCCACCTCGGCGGCTTCGGCGGTAACACGAGCGGCCTGAAGGGTAGCCAGGTCCGCCTTGCTCACGCCCGCTAGGTTGGCCTTGATCTGCTTAATCTATGTCTTGTTAGTACGAGGTTCTACAATGGATATCGAGCCAAGAACGTACTGGGAACTTCTTAGCGATCTCGTCAAGACATTTGCCACCAGTGCCGTCGGACACCTGGAATTTGGAGTAGTCCTGGGCAGCTAGGAGCTTGGCCTGACGCTTTTCGATCGTATCGACCGGGGCAGAGAGGCCGGTGGCGGCAAGGGCGAGGAGAACGGCGATCTTGGAGAAGTACATTTTGATGGTTGGTTCGGATGGTTGCTTCCTTGGTGAAAGGTATGGACAAGTGGATAAGAAATATCTACAGTTTTGGAGAAAAGTATCAACCGGCAAAGAGTGAATAGCACAGCGCTGCTGTGAAGAATGAGAGGAAAGATTATTACTGAGTCCGATGTTGTTGCTGATGAAGGAAGAATAAGTTAGACATCGACCGGGGCAACGGGAGGATCTTATACCAGAAACCTCTATACTGAGTCTTCCATCCTCTTATCACAGGGTTGTCCGCGGCCTCCTTCTGGCCCTTTCACGTCCCTGTGGCCCAATCTTCGATCCGACAGGGCAGCAGCGTCTCATCTCACCTCCACGACAAACATGCCAGATGTGCCCCGACTCCAGGGCTCCTGGATCGTCCGAATCAGCGTCTCAAGGTCGGGGTGGCTCGTGAGCGTCTTTGCATTGAGGACGCCATCCAAGAAAAAGAAACCGAAAAAAAAAACAAAACAAAAAACCCACCCCTCGAAACGAGAAAAAGCAGGGCCGATCCTTGGATGGGCTCCGCCGACAAGACAAGCTTCTTTGCCAGGGGGCGGATCTGCCAGCAATGTCGATTGTTCTCTCGGCATCTCCCCTCATCACACATCCGGTGAGGCAAGGTTGCTGCTGCTCAGTGCTGGCCGAGCAGACTCTGCCGACCGCCCGCCGGCTCCGAAGAGGTTCGACATGGTAAGCTGTGGCCGTTGCGAGTTTGAAGACTGTCGAAGATCATGGTGGATCTGCCTCAAACCCATGGCAGCTAAGCCTGATCGGGCCGTCCGCCTGGAAGGTGTGGGGCGCGTTGGCCGTCAGTTGGCGCGTGGGACAATGCCACTAGCTTCACTCTTTCTTTCGTCCCCCCTTAAACGTCTTAAACTTCCTAGGTAGTCTTCGGTCTTCATCACATCCAGATGCGATCCCGGAGTTGCTCCCGTCTTGGCCATATATCCTGCTCCATGGACCTCCACCTTGCTCTCCACGCTTATTGTTGACTCCTGGCCCATAATGCTTTCTTCGGATGACCCGATCCGTGAATGAGGGCGGCATGAGTGAACCGTCATCGGGCAGCGAGCACATGCATGACACACGCAGCAGCTCCCAGTTGTGTGTTCGACTTTGGGCTCTCGAGATGCCTGTCACACCCCTGTACCCCTTCGTTTGTACACTATGCCCCCGTCTCCGGCTGCATTGGCCCCTCAGCCAGCCACCCATCCTGGCGGGTTCCTTGAGCGTGTTTCGAGTCTTGGCTCTGCTACTTCATGCAACCTCGAAAAGGAGATCAGACGTTAGTCCTCCCGGCAAAATCTGATGGCTTCGGCACCCCTTCCGAGACCTTGCCCCCGCCTTGGTCACGTCACACAATGGCACCGGCTCCGTCTCTGGGTGGCTGCTTGCATTCAAAGTTTGCGCAACATCTCATCTTGGCACGTCAAGTGAATCTTGTTCGAATTTTGTTCCGGATGGCAGGTGGCCTGTACGGAGCGCGACTGAGTCGGGGAAACCTTCTCTCTCTCTCTGCCGGCGGTCTCTGATGTTGGCGTTTGATACCACGATAACGACATGATTCTTGTTCATGTGCGCCTCGGAGCAAGGGTGCACCGAGTCGCCTCGGTGTTCATGCCGAAGGGGATAAAAAGATTTCATTGACAGTGGACGCTGTGATTTCCCTTCTCGGAGTCTTTTTTTTTTTGTCTTGGCATGACTTGAATCGACATCAAATGCCAGATAGGATATCTGAACTATGCTTTCCTTCTTCATTTTGGCGAAACATGTCTACTTTCCTGCTTAATGCGCATCTTATCGAGTCAAGGACAGGCATCAATGTCAAGTTCCAGATGACCGGGGGTGGATGAGGTATGATAGTCCAATTTTTGGGGGTATCTGACTAACAAAAACCCACGAGTCATCTCGAAAATTGTGTTTTCCTGTAACGCCACATCCTCCTTCTTGTGCGGGGAAAACAATGTTTCAAAGGGGGAATCTGCCCGGTAGATGTCAAACCAGAAGCCGAAAAAGAAAAAAAGTCATCAATGTCGTCAAGGAGAGACGCGAAAGAACCCAGCCTCCAACGCCCGTCTGTGCATGTGTGTGTGTGTGTGTGTGTGTGTGCCTAACCGTATACCACCCATGTCTAAACCTGTAAAACATTTCCGCTCAATTGTGTTGGGTGGGGCCTGAACCCATTCCTCAAATCGCCTTGTGTGCTACAGAAGAGCCCGGGCCGCCAGGAACAGAAGCGGCTCTCTTACCGCCATCGGCCTGGTAGACCTTGACCGAGTTGATGAGCCAGAACGCCTCCGTGAAGGCTTGGGGATTGGCCGCCACGTAGTCGGAGCACTGTGGTGCCAGGGCCTTGCACTCGTCGTTCTGCTCCCACACTTTTCCGGCCCAGTCACCGCATAGGGCAATGTTGAAAACGAGGTTCTGCTGCTTGAAGTGCGCGGGGATGTCGCACCCGGACCCGCCGTTGAACTTGGCCAGCGGTTGGCCCCACGATGCCGGGTTCGGGTTGCCCGAGGCGACGTCGCCGGGGATGGCGCTGCGCGGGAAGAACCACACCGAAATGGCCTTGCTGTTGAAGTCGACGGCGTAGACGCCGCCGCCGATGGCGTTGAAGCCGTCACCGTAGTTCTGGTTGCTGGCCGTCGTCTGGCCACACCCCGTGAAGGCCGTGCCGGCGTTGCAGTCCTTGTCCTTGAGTGTGGTGGACGGGACCGTGCCGTCGTTAGTGATGCTGCAGCCGGGTCCTGTGTGGAGCGTCACCGAGTTGGATTCTTGTGTGTTGACGCCCTCGATGATGTCGATTTCGCCCGAGTTGGGCCTACCGGCGCGGTCAGACCTTCGGTTCGTCTCTCTCATCTCATCCCGTCGAGGTAGATTGAAACACTTACCAGTTGGGACCAAACATCCAGAACGCAGGCCAGACACCGCAGCTGCTCGTCGGCATGTGTTGGATATCGGCAATGAACAAGCCCGTGTCAAAAGCCTTGTTCGAAGTCACTCTGACCGACTGACGACCCTGGCCGGGAGTTTTGGCGTCGACACCCAGGTAGATGCCACCCTTTGCGTAGCCCGCGAGGCCCCTGTCGTTGGCCGTCTGCGCGCTAGTGTACGTCTGCGAGCCACGCGTGGGGTCCGGCTGGTCGAAAAAGTTGAACTCGTTGAAGAAGTTTGAGCTGTCATAGTTGTCGTGGAGGACGTACTTTTGCTGCGCCTGGGCCGGCCCGGGCGCTGAGGAGAGGAGGAGGGCGGCGGCGCCAACCAGGACCGTCTTGATTTTGTGCGAAGGCATGTTTTGGCGATACACGATCTGGATCGTTGCTGCTATCGAGATATGGCTTGCTTATTTTTCTTCCTTTTCTCCTTGGAAGACTTCGACGGGCTGGAAGTCAGGAGGCGTGATGTTGAAGAGGCTCGAGGAAGCCACAAAGAGGGAGATGCGTCCGAAGAATTTGACTCAAAACCGAAACGATGGAGAGTAAGAGTAGCATCAATATAGATGTACGAACTGAAGAGGAAGAAGAAGAAGAAGAAGAAATAACGATGTCGTCGGTTCTGAAGTGAGCCAGTCACTTTGGGTGGTTGGTTGATGGGAGAAATCTCTCTGGTGTTGTTGCGTCGTTGGGTTGTCTGGGCAAGACCTAGGGAGAGAGAAAGGGCGGCTGGTTGACCTCCAGAGGCATTCAAGCCGTCTTCTATTTGTCTGAGAAGATGGAAGGCTCAGAAGAACAGGATGCGGCTGGGGCTTGGTACTGGTGGTGTTGACCGTTTTAGGCGGACGCTGGGAGGGTCCAGGTCAAGCAAGACTTGTGCCGAGAGTAATGACGCGCAGCGTAAGGAAGGCTTCTCTTGATTTCTTAGCCCTATCCAATAGAGGCTTACTAGACTCTAGATGTTGACTCAAACCTGGAGTCTCAGTGATGCGGTTGGCAATAAAGAAGTAGATGAGGGACAGTGAGGGTAGGCCAAGGACAGAGGTATCAAGGAGTGGGACCTCTGTGACGACGATAACTTCAGCTGGTAAGGATTGGACCAGGCTATACCTCGCGGGGGGGCTGAGGAGTGAAATGAAGAAAGGGAATGGGGGCTACGAAGGGGCTGTGAGAAACAAAGGTTGAAAGAGGTTGAAGGGAGTGAAGAAGACCAATACTAAGCATGACACATGACAAGACAAGACTCACGAGCCTCGAACCACGACGGGGAATGCAGCCAGCTAAATAGGGTCTGAGGGGCAGCAGTGGTGGGGAAAACAAGCCCCCCAGCCATCAGACAGCATTTGGGAATCGTTGAAAGTAGCCTATGCCACCTGGTCTCTCTGTTGTCTTGTCAGTCGTCTCTTCCGTCGAGTTCTGGCCGAGGCCGCGCCAATGTCGACACACAAAGACCCAGCTGAAATTAGGCCCGGAACCGTGGTGAGACTTGCTCCTTTGTTCGTCATCTCGGCCCAACTCCTCGGGCCCAGCTCCTCGGTGGTCCTTGCTTATGGCCTGCATTCTGTATAAGTGCAGGTGCGGTTGCGTGAAGAGTGTGCTCGAGGGTTCACTTCCAACGAACGACAGGTCCTCGTTTCAACAGTGTTTACCTGCCAAGGCTTGACATCAACGGGTATTGCCAAGGGAGTCAGTCCCTGGGAGACAGGCAAGGCAGGCCAAGATGGAGGGGTCTCAGCGCGAAGACGTATGATAGGAGTGGGGAGAGAGATCCAGCTTGGCTTGTCTTCACCTCCTCCGGCTTGAGGCCGAGAAGAAGCTGGATGTACGGGGAGAGTTGTCTATACAAGATGCCATGCGAGTCCTCCGATGCCGAGACGAGGAGCCAAGTTAACGCGTGAGTGGATGGGCGTGTGCGGTGCTTTTTTAGAAAAGACGGGGAATACGGGGACTGGAGAGACTGGAGGGGCATCAAGCAGATTCGTCGAGGGGGATGATCGCCAAGGTGTTGCTGGCTCATGGAGCCTATAGCATGCGGGCAAGAGGCAAGTGACATGGTCGAGATGAGACGAAAAGAAATGGACACCAGGGCCGGCGGGAGAGCAGCGGTTGNGGGGGGGGACAAGAAGACGCGGATGGCAGGCCGGGTTGATTGTTGGGTTGGATATCAAAGATTCTAGACGTCGGGCGTGCGTGTGCGTGTGTGGGAAAGGTTGGTGGAGGTGCCGTGGAGGCGTTGTGGTTGTGGACTTGTGGTTATGGTTGTGGTCGTTTCGAAACACGGGCCCTGCCAGGGGCACGGCGGACGGACGCCCAATCGTCTCGCTCCCGCGCCGATGGGGCCCGTCAGTCTGGAGCACGCGTCACCCTCTCGCCCTAGCGGTGGCGGCTCTCTCTTCAGTGCACTTTGCAGGGCCCCGGTCCTCTTATCCGTGCATGTACGGGTATCCGTACCTAGGTACCTACCTACCTACCACGTACCGTACCTACCTAGGTAGGTGGGGACGTACCCTTGCGTTGACAGCCCCCTTGCAGAACACAGTTCCTGGGCACGCCGTGACTGGCAACTGTCACTCCTCCAAACTAACCCAACATTTTCCCCTTTCCCTCTCCCTCCACCCTGACAGATCCCTCGGTCCCTGTGCTTGACTCAAACCGCTTTGTCATTGTGTGGTGGGTAGCTGTTCGGGGGGCCCGAGGAGGCGAGGGAAGTGCTCCCTCGGGTGGCTGGAGACATTCCCTTTGGCGGCCTCGTCGAGACATTGGCAACATTCGGAATTGAAACATTTACCCAGCCGCACTTACACACACCACACATCACACACGGCAGAAACATTGCGCATGCATAGCTTTTATGCCCAGTCATTGGTGCTTGGAAACACTCACACGGACTCATCCTTCGACACGAGACTCAGCCGCTCTCGACTTCCCAGCTTTCGATGAGTTTTGTGTGTGAACGACAGTCATACGCCTAGTAGTCTTTCCCTTACCTCGCCCAGGAATGTTCCAGGCATGGCCAGTATCCCCTGTCGCATAGGTCCGGTTGATGAGACATTGCTCTCTCCGTAGAATCTGTCATGCACACAGTACAACCTATATTGTCAATGGTCTACAGCCGCTTTACTCAGCCTGTCTGTCTTATCTTGAGGGCGGCTGGAAATATGACCCAACGACCTTGGTGCCCCATCTTGATAAAATGGGGTTTGTGTAATCCGCGCACATGAAGAACACGCCTAGTACCGCATGTTGAAGGCTTCTCGACAATGTTTCCTCGACGATGAGCCGAAACGTGTCGTCCGACAGCTTGCTACCTTATGCTGCACTGCCACTGGTCCTTTACTCAGACCCGTCTTCTCACGAACCCCTTGACCGCAACCCCTGAGAGTTTCCATCATTTGGAGGTTTCTTCTCAGGCATCCTAGTTGGGACGAAACACAACGTTGCGCCGGAGATCACGTACCAGCCCCTCCGTTTGATACGCGCCGACAGGATGGCGAATTCGAGATATGGCCTTCCACCTTTGCTACTCGTCCGTTCTGCCGCGGCACGTGTCCATCCTCTCAATCCATCTCACGCTCGGAAATTTCAGAAAACACGTTCCAGTAGCATGCAAAACAAAACCAAAAAAATTCATTCTGCGCCGTCGATACGAAAAAGTACAAGAATCCATCCGCCTTCACCGGTAACTGGATCGTGCGGCCGAGTCTATTTCGTGAGGGGTTCCAAAACGCAGGGGCACAACGACGATCACCCCCGAAAACAATATATTAAGCAGTCGCCATCATCCGAACACCCGAGCCGCAGACAAACTCACCAGGAACCTGGACCACTTTTTCCTGCTGGGACCTACACGTGGAGACCCAGTTCACCCAACTTGCGGATGCCCTGTTGTGGGAGGATCTGCTGACTGAGTTGGTGAGGAGTCAAGAAAAGGGTCTTGACACGTAGTGCACGATAGAGTCATTCTCCGGTTCGAAACCACAATCCTGAACGGGGCACGCATTCCGCAGAAACAAGCAGGCAAAGAGGAATGGCTTGGGTAAGCTGTGAAAAGAACCGGAGGGTCCCACGACGGCGATGGACATGACCCCTCCGGGTGGGGCCGAGGGCCGCCGCACTATGCGGCAGCGCACCGGCAGCCTCCCGCCCTCGCGCCCGTAGCAATGCTGAAGTTCCTGGGGTTTGCACGACGTGGTTCACAACACGGGTTTAGAAACAAGATTGACCGAAACTAGAAGGAAACGGTAAGAAGGGTAAGAAAGACAGAAAAGAAATGTAGCAAAAACTTACTTGGATCATCGCGTCTACTATGAGCATGCATCGTCGAGCAGGGGCCAAACAAGCTCAGGCAGCGCGGGGGGGGGATTCAGCAACTCCCCCCCACTCCAAACACACACAACAACCCATCTTGAGACTTACCAGATGGGTCCCTTTTCGTCGTCATCCTTCCTAGGGCGCCCGCACCGGTTTCGCGTCCTGAGAGGCCTCTTCCCGGGCAAGTCCCTCCAGAATTGACTTCTCACGGCTCATCTGTGTCAATCTCGTCTCTCGGAGCTCTTTGAAGTGTTCTACAGCTATCCTTAAAGCATCTGGGTCCCGCAGCAGCATCGGGTCGGGCTCGCCGAAACAGGGTCTCAGATGGTAGCAGCCAAATGGGTCCTTGAAAGCGAGGGCGATTTCGGGGTGAATGTCTCTCTCAGCTGCATACAGCTGCACCGCATCATCGACTGCGAGATCCATAACCTTATCCAGTGTCTCGAGTGTCGAGTATTGCCCTTCCACAGGCTCTCCGAATTCGGTTTGGACCCACTGCTCAAACCCCGCCTCGTCTTCCAACCACTCAGACGGGAACCAGCCGGCGAATTTGTAGAAGGTTATGGAGTTGAACATCCAAGCGGGATGAGGGGGGTGTGGTAGCCGCTCGGTCGGGTGTTTGTCAAGCAGCAGTCTGCTCGGCACTGCTGGGTACTTCATTTTGACCTCGTCTGCGCGGCCGATCTTGCTTTGAATTGTGTGCGACCACACGACGCAGTGGCTGTAGTCAAGGATGACGACGCAGGGCTCGTCAAGGTCTACGCCATTGTTTCCTAGCGTAAGGAAGACGTCCTGGGGGTTATAGGTCTGAGGCATGGATCCTGTATGCAGGAAGTACATTATGCCGTCAAGTAACGTTCTGAAGACTCTCACTCTGTTAGTCAAGTCGTTGAAAGGGACCCCTAAGCTGCCGTCCGCAGAGCTGGGTAGGCTCAGGAATCCATTGTTAGGTGCCATGCGCTCATATTTGTCGCGGTTGCACAAGGCTTCCATGGAGGTGCCCTCGATATACTCGATGGGGACGGCCCCAGCGCATCTCCATTGCGTCTCGGCTGAGCCTCCGACGTCGAACTTGATGGCCCAGCTGCCGTGATACTGGGGGACGATATGAGGGTGCCCAGTTATTCCTTTGCTGAACAGGTGCTGGTACACGTTTGCCTGGCGGCTGAGGCAGCCGTCAACCCGAATGTTTTTGGGAACGGCTAGCTGAGTCCAATGCCAGTCCCAGACCTCCGGGAAGAAGACGGAATCGAAAACTTTCAACCCAGCTTCATCCCAACGTCGAAAGGCTTGTAGTAGCACGGCAGATCCTGCGGCGGCGGCGCGGGTGCTTTGAGGACCTTGCAGAGCAGCAGCTAGGCCCCACGCTTGGTGCCGCCGGCGATGACCTCAAGCACCTCGACCTGGGCATCTGCCTGCTCAGAGACCTCAGTGGTGGGGTCGAAGTATGGGATCCAGCCGGCTGGGAGGTCATGTTCGGGTGACTGCCCGTAGCTTGGGAGCCCGTGAGGCGCCCCCGGGTCGCGGGGATAGAGGGTGAGCTTCTTGCCCGGTTCGTACCGGCAGAGTTCCTGCTCGAGGTAGCGTTGATGGGCTTCCTGCTCCAGCGATTCGGAGAGCTTGACGGAGTTGACGGAGACGTCGCGGCGAACGAAGGTCACCGGCGCTCCTCCGTTTTGGTGGTCGGTCATGATGTCCAGATGATTCGGATGAGCAAGACGATGATGGGAAGATGGTTAAACCGGATCTATCATTTGATTGTCCTCGAAGAAGAGGAAGTAGCAGATCGGACCAGTATGGGTTGTTGAGATGAAGCCCACAGGTATCGCGGGGTAAGTTCGTCAAGAGAAACTCGGGGTTTTTTTTACACGAAACGAGCTCGAGAGAGAAAAACGATGTGTGTGTGTTTGTGGTTGTGGGCAAGAGGTCTTTGAGTGATGCGGAAACAGAGATGGGGAGGTGGGGAAATTCAGAGATGAAGATATGTAGGTAGGTAGGTTGACCTTTTCGGGCTCCAATAACGGCCGGAGTTATCGGCGAAAAAAACACCCTTTTTTCTTACAAATCTAACCAGCAGTTACTGCCTGCTGTAACACCTTGATAAATACCATGAAATCCAGCGTTCAAGTGAGCCATGACTGGCAGATGGTTAGGATTCTAGGAACAACCTCTATGGTTAACAATAGGGGTATAAAATAAGGGCTCGATCGGCTGTTAGACAGGTTAAGGAATCCTTATTCAACAACACACTGAATTGCCCACACAATCAAGATGGCCAATTCCAAGTCCTACCATAAGGTAGGTAGGTACCTAGGTAGGTAGTTGGGCAGGCGAAAAACGGGGGATGCTACGGCAGCCTGCAACGCCCACTAGTTCAAAACTCAAAAATTTCCTAATTGGGATGTAAGACAGCAATAGGGATACCACACCTGTGTAGATATCTATGATGCTTTAATGCCTATTACAGATACTGCAACTGCCTGCAATTGCTGCAATTGCTGCAATTGCTGCAACTGCCTGTAATTACTGTAACTGCCTGCAACTGCCTGCAGGCCTGTAATTACTGCAACTGCTGACATAAGGGCAGGCGCATAGGCCTGCTGACATAAGGGTAGGTACAGCAATTGCAGGTTGCTAGTAAATTACATCCGGAATGCTGACTCTACTGGAATATCGCTGCCACTAACATCTAAGTAAACTAACTGATTAGAGCCTGAAAATAGAGGCAGCTCTACAGAAGTTACGCATAACAATTATTTTTGAAAACTTCTTAGTTTTCGACAAGTTAGCCTAAGGCTGGCTTTTGGAAGTAAAGATACTTACAGGCGCTGATATTGCCCAGACTGCCCAGACTGCCTGTATTGCCTATCGAAAAAACCCTGCTACTGCAACAGCAGCTGCTCCAGCCGTACGCGCAGCTAGCACTCTTCAAAAGTCAAGGCCTGGATCTCGGACATCGTAGGCGTCAAGGTAGGGTGTTAGGTTTGCTGTGAAAAGGGCTCTTTTCGCATGGGTTGAGCTTCGCATGCGTTTTTTTATGTGGTATACAAGATAGGTGCTTCTATCGAATAAGCGGGACCTTGGAAGAGAAACACAGTCGACCAGCCGTTATTAATTGGCCCAATGATTGATGCGCAAGTGCACACCAGGACCATGTCTTTGTGAGTCTTTTTGGTCGTCTTATAGCTTGACCTTCTGACCGGTGAGCTTGAACCAGAGGACGGCGATGAGATCCTCTTTGAAGCGTTCCCATGGATTGCGGTTCAGGTAATAGCTGAGCTCGCGGTACTTGTACATCTCGCCCCAGCAGTCGCGGCCCCATTCGCAGCCTGCCATGTTGACGACAAAGTCCCGATCATTCTGGTCGTAATGGATGCGGGTATCATTGCCGTTCTCGGAGCATGCGCCGGGGGGGAAGGAGTTGATCATCCGCTGCGGAAGGAACGCCGTGTGCTTGCGGATCCACGGCTGGGTCGTGTACATTTGCTCCAGTGCGTCTTGTTCCTTGTGTTCCCACTCCATGTGCTTCTGCTCGTAGGCGACGGGGTCCCACCAAACGTCGAGCATACGATCAGCCCAACTACCCCTTTTGACGAAGAATGAGCCCAGGTTGAAGCCCGAGCAGTCCTGCGAGAGCATCAAGTTGATGGACTCGGGCTTCCCATCCCCGACGGCACTTCGCGATTCCTCGTCCAGGTAAGGGTCGGTGAGCGGGTGAGTGATGTTCAGGGGGTTGAACTCGTTGATATCGCGGTACACATGCTTGTTCAGGTCATTGAAGATGTGGTTCTGCAAGGGGTACGAAGGTTCCATTACGTAGGTGTTCAGGTCGAGCCACCAGACCCTGCGCCCATCAGTCAGCTTGATCACATTAGGTCTTACACGTTCAACATACCATTCGGCCTTGGGATACTTGCGGAAGGCGGAGCGAATAAAGTCGACCTTCTCCCAGCTCTCGCGCCATTCGTGCGTATATCGCTTTTTGGTTCTCATGTCGACGATCTCAAGATCGTATCCCCATCGGTTGGCGTACTTCTTCTTGTTCCGTACGCTGTCCCGCTCGATGGCCCATTCACGGGCGCCTTTCCATTCCATGACACCTCCCCCGAGGTTGGCGGCCAAAATGATAACATACTTTTGGCCTCCACCAAAGTGTCTCCGCCAGTGGTACACCAGAGCTGTGGGATGGTTAACGACATGTCCAGAGTGTGGCGAGGGTTCCCACCGACGTACGAGTATTGTAGAATATGACCATGGCCAGCGAGAATAATAGAAGAATCAGCAAGCGCAGCTTCATCTTCCTGCCCATGCGCGCGAAGACGCTCCGTATCCTTCCCACCAGAGGGACCTTCCGTGTCGCCCATGATGCCCGACCCGGCTTCTCCTTTTCAGCATAGGGACTCTGATTGTTAAATCGCGGCAGGCTGCTTGATATCCGGCGCATGTGTCGTGTGAAGAAGCCTTGGTTCTGTGTGGAAAAGGACGGATATCCATTCATGCCGGCGGTTCTCATCTTGGCGGTTTCCCAAGGCGTGGAGGCGCCGTTGGATGCTGAGAAACCTCTGCTCGGACTCGATCGGCCGCTGGTGTTGATGGTCAGGCCTGGACTAGCCCAACCGCCCCCAGGTATAGGCGACGGGCTGCGCGAGAGCGACATTGCGGCGTTGGGGGTGCCTGCAGCATTCAAAGACCACGAGCTGTCAGCAAGCGGGTCCCCTTGAATGTTGTCCGACCCGTACTTGCGTCGGTGCCGTGTCAGGACGGGGGGTCGGAGGTGCGTCACGGGGTCGAACTGCAGGTCGAAGAGAGAGAGAAAGAGAGAGAGGAGACAGGACGTGCCAGGGATGGGCGCGAGACCAGGCTGCTCGCCGTGGACTCCCAGAAGTTGGGAAGAGCCACGGTCGCCTGGGCCGTCAAGGGTGGCTGCAAGGCCGCCAGAAGCAGAGGAGCGACGTCGATGGTGAGAGCGTGTCGGCCTTCGATCGCTGAAGGACGATGAGGCGGCGAATTGCTGTGATTGATCCAGGATGAAAGAGTGTCGAGGGTTGTGACCAGATGGCACTTTACGAGCCTTCTGGTTACAACGCGATAGCTTAGATGGACTCGCTAATGTCGAGGTGAAAACGAACGGGGACGGGGGTCGACGTATCCGCAAAAAAGGGGGTCACCCTTTAGTTTCGGCCAGGGCAGATTCAGAAGCACAATGGCGGCTCTCTCTGGCGGTTCGTGGAATCCAGGTGAGGCTGTACAGGTGGCCAGTCAGGGGGACGACGTTCCCGCTATTTGATGCGCGGGTGGTGGTAAATACAAGGGGCCCAGGCGGGCGGGTATGCAGCTAGGGATCGGAGGCTTGATTCGGTGGTTCTCCAGTGTCAGGTTGTGTTGATGGTACGGCACGGGTGCAAGCAGGAAAAGGGAGGAGGGAGAGAGTCGTCTCCAGGCTGGGTCTCGTTCGTTTCCCCGGTGGCAGGACGGCCGATCGGAGGAGATACCTAGAGACTAGGGGCGTTCGCACCGCCGGTGGCTGCAGCAGAAAACAACAGAGGAAGGACACTGCGAGGAGAATAGTGCGCTGACCACCCGAACTCACAGGCAGGTCAACAGTGGAGCCCTTAACAAAGTCGTGACTTCAAGTAGGTAGTGAAGAAGAACGCCGACCTCACATGAGTGGCAATACATCAAGATTTGATTCAAGGCGGCCAACTCCTTTGGTGCGACTATTTGCTGGACGGTTTGGCTCGCACCGCATCCGGGCCCAAGGCGCAATAACAAGGGAGGGAGGGAGGCATTCCACCAGTGGCCACTCTCGCCTGTCGTCTGGACCTCATTGAATCAAATAAAAGGTTAAAAAGAAGCCCTTACTTTATATTTTTCCCCCCAACAAAGTTTTCTCGCCCGTATGCACGAATAGAACACCGTCTGATCTTTTTTCCCCCGACCGGAAGCAGGGTGCTCCTGGACGCCAAGTGCTCGTGGTCCGCTGGCATTGCATACTGCATCAAGATGCCCTACGTTGACTCGGGTATCTGACACATGGCGACAATACTGGTGGTCCGGCGCGAGTCCAGGTCGAGGGTACTTGGAGACTCGCACTTGAGACTGACTAAAAAGCACACTCGACTCCTATTTATCCCTCTCCTCTCCTCTCCCCTCGACCACAATGCCTATCATCCAAGTGTTGCGACGGGAACTATGTCATAGCTCGGGAACTTGTCCATAGAAAAAAGAATACAGCAAACTAGACTGGCTTTCTTACCAAAGAGAGAGAGTGATCGATGGCATCGTGGGCCAAGAAGCCAGTCACAGATACACGAGGGGTGGCGATCGCGGGCTGAGTGAGGTAAGGAGGTGAACCGTAATAAAAGCACCGCCTGGGCAAGACACGAACCGCGGGCGCTATCAATGACACGCTGGCGACTCGAGTCAATTGGAGAGCCGCCATTGGCCGCCGAGACATTTTGCATGCGCCGAACTGAGATGCTAGTGGATGCCGAATATTATAGGGCGGCTTCATTCACTAGTCGCCTGCAGGAGAACCTTTGCGTCTTCTAAGATGCGAATCACTCAGTCAGCACGTCGTCTCTCATCTCCCGCGAGGTGGCGCTCACATCATCAATACGAGGCGGGTGTTTGCAGACGTCGAACCCCGACGAGTTTTTCCCACGGCATAGCCAAGCTGTAGATAAAGGGACACACGGGCAACTTTAAACAAGTGGCTTTTGACTTGTTGGATCCTCCCGATCAGGGATTGCATCCAAGATCCAGTAGGGGTTAACTCCCCTCTCTCTCTTTTTGGTCCTCACTCTGTCCATCTAGTCCATTGTCAAATGAACAACGGCGCTTCGGTGACACATGCCTAGAGTCGACAGTCGTCAATCGCTCCGAGAAAGCTGAGGCTTCCGCGGAACTTCTTTCCACTCATTGTTCGGCCGCTGACTAGCTTCCCCATGCAAGAAAAAAGAGATTTGCATCATCTCAAACGTTTGTGTCGTCCAGTTTCCTCAACGCCCTGAACTGATCTAGCAACAGCTGAACTCGTGACTGAGGCCCCCCTTTTGGCCGTTGCGAGAGACAGAAAATCCAGCGCACTGCCACCTGATGCTCCCCGTCCACCTGCTCAGCAAGCAACTGAGACCGGATGTGTCAGGTCCTGTCGCTTCATCCCTGGCCAAGACACGATCCTAAGGCTGTGAAAATGAGGGGTTTTGGCCAGCGCGCCAATGTGTGAGATGGGACGACGGAAGGTCGGAAAGCCTGTGCCTCCAACTGTTACGAACGTGTCGTCTGAAGGAGTACCAGCCGGGTTGCGAACGTGGGCTACTCAGACACTTAGTCAGCTTGATTGCCTGTGATGTTGATGCGATGCTCTATACCATCGCCTGGCTCGTGGGGCACTTGAATATTGGCACATTGCGCAACCAGGCAGGACTGTTGGGCGTTTGTGCGACAACATCATTCGTACGGACCCCAGTGATTGGTAGACTGGGATCACATTCATTGATTTCGATCAGGGCTCTCAACCGTGATGAGTCGTCAAAGAGGGTAACGAACAGAGCCGCTGGCGCACTTCAATGGATATCTACCCAGATCATAATCAATCTTCTGGCGGGGTTCAAAGATACAGAGTACAGCTCGGCCGAGAGAGTAGTAGCTCCCGGGAGCTCGTCCGGAACCAAGACCTGTTTCGATACCGAATAGTGTAGCTACATGGTAGGCGGTGGCGTTCCTTCCAGCCACATTGCTGTGCACGAGCCACTCGGCTGTGTTGTTCTCAAGCCACTCCGCGATATCCATTTCTGCAACCTCAACCGCGCACCGTCAGTCTACTCCCGTAGAGCATTGTTCCATGCTGTGATTCGCCTTCGTGAGATATGAGGCAACCATCGGTTCATGGGTATCCTGCATGCCGCAGAGCTGTCCTGATCTCCAAGAACCGCGGCCGAATGAATGGCCAGCAGTGCGGTCGCCTGTGCAGGCCCGAGAGTTGGCGAGCGGCACGACGACCAATCAGAGGGTCTAGGTGCTCAACTCGGCGCCTACCTCATACTGCCTCTCTGCATCGTCCATCCAAACAATGAGGCCCGGCCGCGACCCATGGGCTTAGAGCCGCCGTCTGGTGAATGCGTCCCAGTCATATAATGAAGCCAGCTACTCATGCTGCGCTGCTGCGCCCCTGCTTGTTCCGCGTTCTCAAATGTAGGTAGTTCAATGAGTCTCGGTGGGTGGTCATCTGGTTTCCCTTCTCTTGTTCCCTTGTGTGCCCGCCTACCTATTCACGACTGTTGACTGATTGTTCCATTTGGGCGACCTCAGTATCAATTGTTCCGACACTCCTTTGAGCCTTCCCTTCCTTCCTTTTACTTTTCTTTAACACTACAACACAAGTACATTCTCGTTTTTCCCACCATCCTTTGACACAACCGTCAACGACAAACACATCTCGTCTCTCTCGCTAACAGACCCAACGAGTTTGGTTGACTCGGCTTTTTTACCCTTTGTTTTCCTTTTCTTTCTCGAATCATCCCATCGTTTGGTGTTCCGACGTGTATACACTTCCAGTAAAACATCCTATCACATCGACACATAATCTCGACGACGACGACGACGACAACGACGGCATCAGCACACACATCGGAATGTCCTCATACGGAGTCTCAGAGTCGCAGAGGTGGCCGCGGGAGCATCGGCCACACGATGACAGAGATGACTGGGAAGACTGGGAGGACGAGGACGTGGTCACACCCATCATGGACGATGACCAAGAGCTCATCATGGACAAGACGGCCGCGCCCAGCCCACTAAAGCTGAACAAGACCGCATCGACGAGACTTTCCCAGCCTCGATACTCTGTCCAAAAACTGAAGCGTTTGAAATCACGCCAACGACAAAAGGCACAAAACGCAAAGGCCGGTATCAAAGTGGTGACGGACATGACGACGCTGCAACAGCAACAAACAGCCCAACAGAACCGGCACCCTGACTTGCAACAGCCGAAGTTCGTCGATGCTGCCGCCCTAAGAGCTCTCGAGGGATCGCCCAATTCCGCCTCAGTCGGCAACTGGAATTGGCTGAAGAAGAAGACCGACCACAGTGGCAAGTCCCCTCAAAGCGCCAGCCGCAGCCCGCTCGAGCAAGACCTGTCCCCCAACGACCGCCCAATCGTCATCGGAATCGCGTTACCACCAGACATGGCCGACCGGGAAATCAGTCCCCAGACGGCCATTCTACAGACACCTCATGACTTGCCGCCCGGAGATGCCAACAAACAGTCGGTGACAAGCAAACCAGACACCGTTACACCCTTGACTCCTTCGCAGCAAAGATCAGTCTGGAGCCCCGACACACCCGACACCACATCACCTTTCCAGTCTCCGCACCGTTCATCCAGTATCTACTCGCAAGCCACTGGTCTCGGAGTCCGCGTGGCCCATGATGCTCCCCCGGTTCCCTCTGTACCCTCCACTTATAAGCAGCCGGAGAGAGTGGTCAGCGTTGTTCTGAGGGATACTGAAGAAGAAGACGACGACGGAGGCAGCCCGTGCACATTGTTCGAGGAAGACGGAGCGGCGGCCTCGAACCGCCGAAGGTCAACAAAGACCAGACAGGTAGCAAAGAGTCCGGACAGCGCAGCTACTCAGACGCGTGGTTGGTGGGATCACATCACAACGCCGTTTCTTGAGAGGAAGAGTCCCGTTGTTCCGAATAACTCTGAGTCGCAGCTAGTCAAAACAGCAGAACATGGTGAATGTTGTAGCGAAAAGGATACAAACATGACCGCCTACAAACCCAGAGACTCCGGGCCTGGAATTATCAAGCCATCACAGATTCAACCCACCACCACACAGAGACCCGGTCTTCCAGCATCACCTAAACCATCAGCACGCAATTTCCAGACACCGATCGTCAGAATCCCTACACCGAGGAGTACCCCATCACCGTTAATGGACAGACGTGATCCGTCCCCCGCGGCCTCCTCTCGCTCAGCAACCCCAACACTGCAAGTTCAGTCAGAGAAGGTCTCTCTCGCCGAACCCAGCCCTGCTATTTCAGAGCAACCACCCCCTTACTCGCCGCCGCAACAGCAGAAAGCTGTCAGGTACCGGGCCGTCTTCCCTACAGGCCATCCCTTGCAAGCGCTCTACCCGCCGTCTCCGGGGCCAATTTCACCAGCCATCAACGGCACAATGAGTTCACAGGGCGGTATCAAAATGACCGATATTCCCTTGACGCCATCGGCTGCAGGCAATGGAATCGCTCCGAGCACACAGGGTCGTCTCCCGGAAAGACTCGCCGGCACGTTCGTTCCCGGCGAGCATTTCCTTGAAGCCTCAGGAGAGGGTCACCGGGTCGAGCGCGAGCGCCGACGTCACGAGAGGGAGGAAATGACAGCTCGTAAACTTGGGGGCTTCTGGAGAGGTCGTTGGTGCATACCCGCAAGTGGCTGCTACGGTCGCAGTGGCCGCGAAGGCCGCAAGAGAAGACGCGTGTGCCTAGGAGTATGCGGAGTCAGTCTCGCACTGAGCATCCTTACCGTCGTTCTCTGCATCACGCTAATCCCGCGCAACAACAACTCTGCGCAAGTTGACAGCATCTTTGTCAATCTGACCGACTTCCCTCCGATGCCTACTGGAGTTCTGTCAGTGGTGGGCCCGGACAACACCGCGGCCGTGACTGGTTGCAGCAGCCCTTCAACTGTTTGGAGCTGCGCGCTTCCCAAGGAAGAACACGATTCAGTGGCCCCCTACCGCGCCAATCAGCCAACTTTTATCATGCATATCCAGTGGGACAACGATACTCGCAATCTGTGGGATGTACCCAACGGAGAGCCGCCTCGACCTGGTTCTAGTTCCCAGAAGCGATGGTCGAGCTTTGGTGGAATCGTCTCCAGAGCTAGATCATACATCCGGAGGCAAAATTCAGCTTTCTCCCCGAGCCCAGCCCCTCCCGCCTTCGAGGAACTATACTTTCTCGGAAATACGACGGACGGAATCGAGTCTGCCGAAAAGGCCGGGGAGCCTACGCCATTCTACCTCAGCGTCCTCAAATCTGGAAACGAATCAGTTGGTTCCGGTGCCCTGGACAGGCGTCAGAACTCGGAGGAGCCCTCGGGAGATGTTTCCATCTCTCTGCCTCCTCCAGACCTCGAAGGAGACGGCACCGGAGCCCCCGCTCAACTCTTTCCGTATGTCTTCCAGCAGCCAGTCCGCCTCTACGACCGCGGGCTACCGACCGAGCACTATGGCTTTTACAACTACTTCAAGCGCACCATCTACCTCAGGTCCGTCACCACACCTAACAGCACCGAAGACGAGAGCGACGTTCCCCTTGATACGGACGGTGGTTCTCGTCGCAGCGAGGCCAAGTTCCTCGTAACGTGGTCCCAGACGCGATTTCTTGTGCAGATATGGACCCGCTCCACGAACAACACGCAGCTCTTGGTCTCCAATGACGGCGAGAGACCGGGTACGATGCCCTACCCCGTTACCGTGAAGATGGACACCCACGGCGGTCGGTCGGGGGAGAAGTTTGTATGGCACTGGCCCGTGAACGACCGTCAGGGAATCGACACGGCAAACCCAAAACTCCTGCCCAACGATATTGGCTTTGGTGGCGCGATGGTGAACCCGCGCAAAGATAGGGATACATCGTTCGGGGGTTTTGACGGCGGTACGGGTGGGTGCCGGTGCGAGTGGGTGAATTTCGTCGCTAGAAGGGATGGCAAGAGTTCTTGAGGAGTCAGGAAACACGATTATAAGAGTCTAACACCGTTATGGACATGAGAATCGACACAGACACGGATATGAAGGGACATGGATATGGGAACCATTAGTATTAGCACATCACATTTGGCGAGGACAAAAATTCAAAATGAATAGCAGCAAGTATCTGCACAGTAACTGTCGGAATAAAAATCCTTCTTGTAAACCTTCACATGTTGTTGTACCAGTAAATACACAAGGGAGTACAGCTTGACGGACTGTATTACGTCCCCGAGATTGCCACATGGAGAGTGTTCATATGACCTCGCCTTCATTCTTGGGCAAGATTGCGACAAGAGCAAGATCGCAATCAGGACACAGAAGGCAATCGGAAACCAGACTGAAGAAATAAGGGGTCGAGTAGTCCAAGGCAGAATCTGCCAAAATCTGCCGCAAATTGCCACGCCCCTTTGCTTACATAGCGCACCTCTTGGTCTTTTTGATATTTACGTGCGTTATCCCCTAGCCAGCAACGCTGTGGACACGGATTCTCCAAGGCAAGGTTGGCGAAACGACGACCCGGACAATCCGAGAAAAAAATATAAACCACCAGATGGGCGCCCGCCTAGTGAACGTTGGGTCACAGGTTTCCTTAGGTAAGGTACCTGTAGGTAGATAGGTGAGGCGGGTGAAGGTGCTGGCCGCCCGGTGTAGCTCGTGTAAGTGGGTGGGCCTCGGTGTGGAAAACATGGACAAAGACCAAAAAAGAACCGATAAGATAAGAGCTCCTAAACTTCTCACCGGCACTACCTACCACTACCACCCACCTGCGGCCTCTCCTCTCGCGCTCCTCGAGCAAAACACGAACCCCCGATGCGCCCTTCCCTCACAGCACTCGCACGATGGCGCACCACGCCCTCCCTCCGCCATACCCGTTTCCACGGTGACCTGGCATCGACGCAGGCCGTCGTCCACCACCGCCACCACGTCGGCCGTCACACTCTTCTAACCCTGGCCATCGAAACCTCATGCGACGATACCTGCGTCGCCGTCCTCTCCAAGGACCCCGGCCCCCGCGGCCGCGCGACCCTCCATTTCAACCGCAAGGTCACGTGCAACAGCACGGCCTACGGCGGCGTCTACCCGCCCGTCGCCCTGCGCTCGCATGACGCGCACCTCGCGCCCCTCGTTGCCGAGGCCCTCGCGGCCCTGCCGCCGGTCGAACAACGCCCCAGGGCCCTCGATGACGATACACCGGGGGTCATTGCGGGGGAGTCTGCCGCAAGTGATAGCTACGGCGGCGGCGTGATGACGGTCTCCGGCGTCCCGCGCCAGATGCCCACCTTCGTGACGGTGACCCGCGGCCCGGGCATGTCCGCAAACCTTGGCTCCGGCCTCGCCACGGCCAAAGGTCTCGCGGCGGCGTGGCAGGTGCCCCTCCTGGCTGTCAACCACATGCAGGCCCATGCCCTCACCCCGCGTCTTGTCTCTGCCCTTGATCGGTCTCTTCCTGCACCATCTCCCTCTTCTCCTCCTCCTCCTCCTCCTCCTCCTGCTGCTGCTGCTGCTGCCGCCTCGGCCACGACCCCCCCCCTAACACCCGAATACCCCTTCCTCACCCTTCTCGTCTCAGGCGGCCACACCCAGCTCGTTCACTCCCGCTCCCTCACAGACCACCGCATCCTCGCTACCACTGTAGATGTCGCCGTTGGGGACGCCCTAGACAAGGCGGCGCGCCACATCCTACCCCCAGACATCCTGGCCTCCCACGGGGATGTCATGTACGGCGCACTCCTCGAGCGCTTCGCCTTCCCGGGTTCCTCGCCTGCGCCCGCTCCTTCTCCACCGCAAGAGTACGACTACGAGTATACCCCGCCCTTCCGTCGCGTCGACGAGATCGCTGCCTACACCTCTCCCTACTCCTGGACCCTGACCCCGCCCCTTGCCGCCTCCCGCGCCCTGTCGTACTCCTTCGTCGGCCTCGGCAGCCAAATTCACAAGATCGCCGCGTCCAAAAGCGGCGGCGGCAGCGAAGATACAATGTCACTCGATGAGCGCAGGTGCCTCGCCCGCGCTACCATGCGCCTCCTGTTCGAACACCTGGCCAGCCGCGTCCTCATTGCCTTGGCCGCCGAACCGGAGCTCAGGGACGCCGTCCGGACGCTCGTCGTCAGCGGTGGCGTCGCGAGCAACCGCTTCCTCATGCACGTCCTGCGAAAAACCCTCGATGTTCGCGGGGCCGCCCACATCGGGCTCACGGCGCCCCCGCCAGCGCTTTGTACGGACAACGCGGCCATGATCGCCTGGACAGGCATGGAGATGTACGAGGCTGGCTGGGAGAGTGATCTCTCAGTGAACGTCCAACGGAAGTGGTCGATTGACCCGGCGAGCGCCGAGGGCGGAATCCTCGGCCTCGACGGTTGGGTGAGAAGACAATCGAGTGAGTAGCCGTGATACCCCCCTTGCATGTAGTGTACCATCACCTGTGACAAAAATGTAGAAAGAGCGTAAAAGAATGAACTTGTACCATGGTCTAGTTTACAAGTTACATGACGCCGGCACCCTTTCCTGAGCGCCGATGCCTCGAGTGACAGCTTGGCAGCCCGTGTTTCCTCCTACGGCTGCCCTCCCGCGTCGCCTGTCGTGACGTAACCGTTCTAATCGTCCCGATGCACAAAACTCGGTTGTCATTTCCTGTTTTCCCTGCACGTTGAATTGTGAGAAGGGGTGAACGTGGCTGATATCCTGCTCAATCGCCCTAGGCGACCGGCTGATCTCGGTGATGCAGGTAGAGTCCCGTGTTCCGAATCAATTCAGCGACACCTCATCACAGTTCCTCCTGCCCAACATCTAGTCCAAGTCGGCCGTGACGTTGGTGAACTCGCCCTTCTCGAGCTTCGTCTTCCAGAAGATAGGATTCGTGTCGTTGAAGCCGTGCTTGACCCATCCCTCTTCCTTGACGTGGTACAGGTTAATGAAACCACCAGAGTAGGCGTCGCGGTGCGTCGCCGCCAGGATACTCCGGCTGCCGAGGTCGAGCGCCTCCTGGTCTGTCAGGTCGTAGCGGTACTCGGCATCCAGGACACCGTAGGCGAAGGTCTGACCACTGCCGACGCAGAAGAGGTTGCCGGGCAGGCGGGTGCCGTCCGAATCGACGTAGTAGAGCGCGGGGCCCTCTTCCTTGGTGACGCCGGCGCACATGGTGCCCATGCTGAGGCCCATGCCCTTGTACGAGTAAACGAGATTGGCGAGGATCTTGGACGCGGCGGCGACCGAGATACGGCGCTTGTGGCGGAGCTCGTGGAGACGACACTGCATACCGAGCCAGGCGAGCCAGTACTGACAGTCGGCGGCACCGCCGGCCATGGTACCCAGCAGCACCGAGTTGATCTCAATAACCTTCTTGACCGTTTGCGAGGCGATCCAGTTTCCGGCCGTGGCACGGGAGTCGGTGGCGACGATGATGCCGCCCTGGAATCGGAAAGCGAGGGTCGTTGTGCCGTGGGCGATCTTGATGGGACAATCGGGGTTGGAGCGGTCGTCTGTTGCTGCGCGGAGCCAAGAAGAGGGCTAGACAGACGGGTTGTATCAGCATCACCGGATAATTGTACGAGATACCGAGCGGAGGGAGATTGTGGCAGGAGACAAGCTTACATGTGCGACGGGGGGCATGGCGAACTTCAAGGACAGAGGCGGCGCACCGCCCATGAGCTCGAGGTCCTCTTGCTCATCGTCTCTGAAAGTGTTGTGTTGCTCAAACGCCGGGCGGCTGTACTTGGCTACAAGGCTGTCCATCCCGACGGTCTGTGGGCGGGGTATGGAATCGAGATAAGTGGGTTTTCGATAGTCGAGAGAATCAGAGGATATAATTCTGATTACTCTTGTGGTGGTTGTCGTGGAAGGGGTAGGCGAGGTTGCGGTTGTTGGAATGGGAGATGGGGGGGTTCTTTGAAGTTGACTTAGGGAGTAGCTCAGGCAGCTCCATGCTCGCGTCACGGCCAGCTTCAACAGGGAAACGGCGTCCCTAGCTGACTGATGCCTTGTTGCCTGATTCAGAATGGGTAAGTGCAGCTGCAGGTACAGTTCGGGCATGGCTCGTGCGCCAGATCAATTTACATAAGCCACGAACGGCTGCCTGCACTACTACATTACTACCTACTGTGAATTCATGCTGCAAATAAGGTATTTATACAGCAATGCAACTGTGCCTGTCCCAGACCAACTTTGATAGCAATACAGCGCAGTGACCATCGGGCCACTCTCGTGGCGAGTATGGTATCGGACACCACCCCATGATAAAAAAAAAAAAACACAGCCAGTGAGATCGAACATCGTTGAATTGCATTCTAATTATAAGAAGCCAAATGGGACGGCGAAATAGTAAAGCCATTGCCAACACGCACTGCCTGCCTGTGTGTGTTCGCCACCCACCCTCCTCCCTTAAGCCCTGCGACTCCGTCCTACATGTACGAAAAGGAAAAGGCGAAAGAATCATCAGTGGATGAAACATGCCAACCAATGGCTACATCCAAGGTATCTGTACACAATGAAAAGCTTTTTCTACTAAAGGGAAGAAAAGGCAAGGAAGATCGATCCGAGTTCGGAGATGTCACGCTGTGAGACCAGGCTGGGTTGAGTCACTCATGAGTTCGGGGTTCCCTCCCTGCTGCGACTCTCCCTTTTGCCCATGAAGCTGCGGCGGACGATGGACTTCGGGCTGTCGGGCTCCAAGGCGCTGGCCGCGGGGACGAACGTGCTCCTCATGACCACCGTGCCGCTTCCGACCCTAATCTCCTTCTCACCTCCTGCTCCGGAATCGTCGACGAAGTAAAGGGCTTCGCCCAGATCATCATCGCTTCTAAGTGTGTGTTCGCCCTTCGCTTCGATTTTGAATTGAGTATCGGCGGTGCATGTGCACTTGAAAGTCTCGTTGTATCGGAAGAAACCAGTGGCATCCTTGTGATGCTTGGTCTTGCCGATCACCTTGGGTTTGGGCGACAACTGGTTGATGGTAATGTAAAGGTCAGTTGACGGAGGGAATCCCGTCGCTGACACCACGGTGAAAGAGGCGGTGCCGGAGCCCGGTGAGCCCGGTGTCACGCTATGAACTGAGGCAGCGCCGTTGCTTTTTGTGCGAGTGTGCCCCAAGGATAGGCCGTTGGAGGTCCCTGGACGTGTGTCGGGGGACTCGCTACCATCGGAGGTAGAGAAGCCAGTCGCTCGCTTGAGGCCAAGACCGGGTGTCGGGGCAGGGGGGCTGTTGCCGTTCTCGACGATGGTCGGGATCTCACTGAGGCTTGATGACGCGTCGTTTGAGTCGTCGTCCTTCCTTGAGAACAGGCCGCGCTTGAGGAATGATGCACCCCTGCCCACACCGTGACCGACTGTACTCCCGACCTTGATAGGCGCCCCCGCAATACCAGTGACGATTCTTCCAGGCGCCGCAAACGTGCCAGAAAAGGTCGACGTGCCCTGACGAGTTCGCGTGACGTAGGACGGACGGAAGAGCATCCTCAATCTGACTGTACCCGACTTTCCATCCAGGAGCAAACGGCTCTCGCTGGGTCTAAAGGGGTCTAGCTGCTCGAGGTTGATATCGGCAGATCCCAGGAAATCAGGCTTGTCCGCGAAGTCGTAGTCCCAGACGGTGACCTTGAACTTGGCAGCGGTTCTGGAGGGCACGGGAACCTCGAAGAACTCGTTCCAGGCAGGGTGTAACGTCTTCTTCTGGACCTTGGTCTTATACACGTCCTCGCCGTTGAGCTCGAACTTGCAGTACGGGTCGCTCTTGCCGTTCGAGTCTGCCGAAGGGAGGTCCTGGGCGTCCAAGACATCGACACGGAGGGTCCCCATGTTGTTGATGCTCTCGCTCGGGTCCAGTTGCATTTTGACAGGGATGTACTTGAGGCTGACCTTGACACTGCTTGGTCGATTCTCCTTGTCTTTCAGCTTGAGAGTGGTGGGGTTGTTCTAATACCAGTTAGTACGTCACCGGGCTCGGGTCGGAGGAGGGGTCTCACCAAGCATTGCTTCAGCGTATCCAGGGTGTTGCCCTGCAGCTTGGCAATAGTGTGGTCCTTGTCCTTCTCACTACCCTCAACCTTGTCGCCCTTCTCTCGCACCTTGAGGGTCAGGCGAGAGAAGTCCAGCTCACGGATAAAGCAGTCGCCGATTTCCTCAAACACGTGCTTCTTGTGCTTGGCTGCCGATGAAGTGTACGAGGGGAAGGCCATGTCGTCAACCCAAACCTCCAGGTGCGTGTTGTGCTCCGGCATCTCTGCTTCCATAAGCTTGAAGATCAGGAGGCCAGACTCGTACTTCAAAAGCTCCTGCGGAGAGAGGCGAATCTTGGGCGGGCCACTCTCGTCCTTGGACTTCCTCGGCAGTGAAGGCGACACAGGGGTAACTGGAGTCTTGGGCGGGCTGATCTCCAGTTCAGTCCCCTCCTTCTTCTGATCAATGGAGCTGCTGAACTTGCCAGCCTCGGCAGATCTGGGCGCATCTTCGATCGCCTTCGCGGCCGCTGCTTCCTGCTGCTCTTCCTCGTCTTCGGGATCGGCGACGTTGAGGCATGGGAAGAACGAAACCGTGTAGGTCAAGACACCCTTCGCAATGCCCTTGCCGTGAAGCTGAAGACCACCTTGGAAGACCTTCTTCGTGTCATGGACATTGTACTCGCCGTTTTCAGTCTGCGAAATGTAGTCACCGGCGAAAACTTCGACCAGACCGAGACTGCGGTCCTTGCCCATCTTCTCCGAGTCCATGACCTCGAGGGTTAGTCTCTCCCGCGCGGAGTGAACAGGGACGTAGAGGACCTCGTCGAAGTCGGGATCGAGGGTGTTCTTGTGGGTGACAGTGCGCGCTTTCTCAATACCCGAGAGAAGTACTCTCACATAAGGATCGGATTTGCCCAGGGTCTCGAAGTTGCGAAGATCGCGTGCGTTCTTGAAGTGAAAACGCATGACACCAACGGGGGTGACGTAGCCGCCGTTTCCAGCCACGACGCCAGAAAGAGCAACTGGCTTCCACTGGGCCATCATCTTGACGCGGCCCGATGCGACACCGGCCAAGTGGAACCATTCCTGACTCTTCTCCATACAGTCCAACAGGTCCTCGAGCTTGATCTGGTACTTTCCAATGACCTGGTCGCCGGTGAGATCACGGTCGTCCTTGATGGTAACCCCGAGTTTGGCGTTCTTCCTGTCGGTGATGAGCATTTCCTTTGATCCGTTGTCCCAGATGGGATTGTTGGTTCGCTTGAGCTTCTTCGTATGGTGGACATCCCGACCGTTAAGATGGAGCGTCGCGTAAGGGTTGAGGAGCCCGACGAGACTCTTTGTGCCGTCCAGATCCTTTGCCTGCTCCACAGTAAATCTGAGGATACCCGTGTTGGACTCAGGAGGTGGTTCCAAGCTACCGTCATCCAACTTTTTGGGCTCCAGGACCGGGAAGAATCTGATGTCACATGAAAGCTGACCGCGGGCCTTGCCATCGGCAATGACTTCCAAAATCTCGTTTTCGTGAACAGCCAGCTCCTCAACCTGGTCCAAGGGGAAAGACGCCACGCCCAGTTCCTTATGCTTTCTGAAGTCATTGTAGTCGAAGATTTGAATGTCGAGGGAGTCGTTGAAGGAAGTAATGATAATGTAGTGAGTTTCGTTCCAGCGCGGGTTCCCGGTGTCCTTGATGTGCTTCGTGCGGGCAAGTTGCTGGCGGCGGTTCAGAGTCAGAGCAGCGTACGGATCAGGAGAACCAGAGAAGTTGTCGGGGTTCTTGAGCCCCTGGGCGCCATGAAGTGTGACAGCAAGGACGCCGATGGCCTGGTCGACGGGGGTACCGGCAAGCATCTTGGCAACTTCAATGGGGAACACGTTGGGCGAGTACATCATGGGAGCCAAGTTGCCGTGAATCTGCTCCAGGATGAAAGTCTCCAGACCGGGAATGAAGTTGATGTCGAAACCAAACGTCTCGCCTCCTAGAGGCTTGCAGACGTAGTCGATGGTGGGCTTTTCCAAGAAGCACATCTCTACCTTTTCGATGTGGGGGAAGGGGATCTGCAGCTTGATCTTGAGTTGCATGATGCCGGAGAAAGCCATATCCTCGACGATGACATCGAGGCCCTTGCTGATCATGGCCTTGCCGACTCTGATTTCCAAAACGACCTTGGGGTTGATCTTGTTCTTGATCTGTTTGTAAGTCATGTCGGCCGTGTCATTGGGGGTGAAGCTGAACTTCCAGTCCATGATGACGGTGTCATCGCCTGCTTTCGGATACGTCTTGACATGCTCCATACGCGGGGGCTTGGAGCCGAGGGTGAAAGTCTTGAGCTTCAGGCTGTCCAGGAAGGCAGGAGTGGCGGAACTCAGAACCTGGTCAACCGAATTGACAATGGTCTGGGCCAGAACGGGCTGGTAGATGGGCCAGAACTTGAGCATGAAGGAGTTGATCCATTCGAGCGACTCGGTTTCCGTCTCAAGCTTCTTCAGGGAAAGCTCCCGATTAATGTCGTCGCGGAAGTTGCGCCTGACCCGGCGGATGGAAGTACGGTAGTAGGTCGAGCAAGCAGCCATGAGGATAAAGACCCACCCCAGGCCACCGCCCAAAACGGCCACCAGCCAGGAGGAGATGCATGCGAAGCCGATGATGGCAGCATTGTGATACCAGTCTCCGTAGAATTTGTCGGGGAGGTTGCTCTCAAGCCAGGTAGAATGGTCCAGAAGACTAGCTCCCTCGTGCACGTCATCAGCAGGCCAGCCGAACTGGGGGGCCCAGCCGGTTCGTGTATAGGGTTCCTCCTCGTTGCCCTCCGGATCCTCACCAGTCTTGATGGGCTTTCCGTCCTTGTCTTTGGCAAGTTCAATGGCGCCTTCCTTGGTCGGGGACGGGAGGTCGGCTACGGGGGCGCTCGAATCAGCGACGTCGGTAACGATGGAGATGCCCTTGGCTCGCTGCGAGTGGAAGCCGGCTGGGACAGCCTGTCAAGTAGAAGGAGAGGGTCAGCAAAGGTCGGTCGCGAAGCAGAGAGGCCGGTCGGGCGACTCACAGCGGCAGCTTGGCGGCGCTTCTCCTCGGGACTCGCATCGGGGTCAAAAGTGAAGGCGGCGATGCCGGCCTTTTTGGACTCCTCGACGATTCTCTTCTGGGCGTCATCGGCGGACACGTTGGTCTCGGGATCCTGGGCAGCCTCGATGACGCCCTGGACCTTGAGCTCGTTCTTCTCGAGCGCGGAGGCCATATTCTCGAGCTCTAGCGCTGCTCAGGGCAGCGGGGTTTGGAATGTCGAGGTCAATTGGCAAGGCGCTCAGGTCGCAATTTTGTGTCGACGCATGTATTCGTAGGGGTTCGCGGTGTAAAGAAAGGCGACGTGGGCCGGTGATCTGGTCAAGTTGGGGTCGGGAAGGGGAGGGAGAAGTCAAATCACAGAATTGGAGAAAGGAAGCGAGGGTCTCAGGGCGAGGGGGTCTCGGACTGGAAAGAGACAAAGGATACAGATCGGCGGCAAGGAAACAAGGAGGGAGTGGACTGTGTGGCTGGGTAGCCAGTAGTCAGTTAGGCAGTGAGTTGGAGGGTACAGAGTACTAGTGCCCAGAACTTGAGTGGAGGTAGAACAGGTCGGTAGAAGAAAGACAAAAGGGCGGGAAGCCGCGAAGCTAAAGATGGCGCTGGCGGGAGAAGGAAAGGTGGTGGTGAGGTGGCGGCGGAGGAGGAAGATGAAGAAGGTTGGATGGGTTTTGACACAGATGCGTTAGGTTTGCTACCTAAGCGGCAACGCCGTGTGGCACTGGATGGATGAGTGGCCCGGTGTGGGTGGGAGGGAAGAGGTGGTGCAAGTCTGATCAGGTTGTATGTACATGTGCAACTCGTATCAATGCAAGCAAGATACACAGACATAAACGTGCAAGTGCAGGTGCGACTAAACAAGATTGCGACTGCAGCTTCGTGTGCTCTACAGATACATAGGCAACTAGGTAGGTAGGTATTCGGAGGTACATAAGCTGAGTACTTACGGTAGACAGGTCCGTGGGCATGGAACGGGCAGGGGTCGAGCAACTTAGATTATGAATGAACATTACACTAAACCATTCCCAGAGGGCTCAATTCAACCAGGAGGGGCAGCGAAGAGAACACATTTCAGTCGGTGCATCGCCAAAGTGGATGTCGCAGGGCTAGACAAAAGCTACACATCAAGGGTGGAGGAGAATAAGTGCAGGCAAAATGGAAGGTGATTGAGGTCCGTGGCCTTGGCTGCGGATATCGACGTAATGCTCGCAATTATCTCAGCGAATTCCAGCTGGGGGAAGACGAGAGAGCTGTGACTGGCCGCTGGAGTCAGGGGGGGCCGCCGACAGCAGCTCAGGGCCGCAACCCCTCCCTGGTGAGCCAGACCAGCGGATTGGCTGATGGAGCTTTGAGACAGGGGTTCTCAGCTTGCTAGGGGACTTGAGAAGGAAGAAAAAGGCTGGCTGGCTGGGTGGCCTCCCGGAAAGGTTGCACTTGGAATGGAAGCTCCTCTGAAAGCGGGGGACCGTGAAAGGCTTGGGGGGAGAGCCGAACTTCCAGCTTGGTCAGGATCACCGAGTACAGAGTATGCATTCTATATTTCTATATCCGTACAGAGTATCCGTACTCTGTACGGATACCTGTACATTGGCTCCATTCTTATACCCCGTTCAGCACGGCAGGGCCGACCGCGTCTCAGTCGTGCTCTCTTTATTTATGTACCTAGGGATCTCCTCCCCCCCCCCCACTCTCTCTCTCTCTCATAGGTACCTAATAGACGCTCAATACCGCCTCTTACACCTGCTCGAGGGCGGCGTCAACGACACCAGAAGATGGGCACGAGGTGGACATGTAAGCCATTCCAGCTTGAGTCCCAGTCCTATGTAATCGTACATAGGTAGATATCTACCTAGCCTATTATCTCATTTTGAAAACCTCCATATGGCATTGGCTCAGCGAGGGCACTCCCGACCGAACCGTACGTTGAATATCCAAGTAGTAGACAACCACCAATCAAGGAACGACGGGAGTAGCACGTCGCCATTATCAAGATCAGGCGAACAGGATATCATGGCTGCTTCTCCATGACACCTCAGGAAACGCAGCGTGTTTTTGTGTTTATACCCGCCTCGGATGCTGGGCCCTTGACAGACCGTTGGAGATGTGCCAGTGCTACCGATTCAGCACATAAACCCCTGGTCTTCCTCGCGCGCACGTACGCACACTGGGGTTTTGCGGCTAGACGGGGCCGACCAACGAACAAACTGCACCCAAACGGACGCCGAATCAAAGCTATCCCAGCTGGCCGATCCTTGCCGCCAATCCCTTAGGCGGTTGCGACTTATGGCTGGCCAGTGGCCACTCAACCGTCTCATTAACAGGCGTGGTTGTGCTGTTGGTCGCATTGGCGATTACTGTTCACGACGTTCACCGAGGTCCGGAGATTTTGTCAACTTCATGTTGCGGCCGAGTGGCTGAACACCGCCAACGTTCGCCATGACAACGCGACGGGTTTTTAACCAAACTTGGCGCCCGTCGGGCGTTCGCCGTTTAGCGGCCAAACCACAAACCCGCTCCAGAGAACACCACCTGACTTTACTACGCTTGACCTTTATGGGCTCCAACTAACGGCCTGAGTCTGACTTTACTACACCGCCGTCACCACCAGTACCGATCCGTGTTCGAGCTAGCCCGGGACTGAGACATTCGTCGTTGCCGTCTTGGCAGGTACCAGCCACTAACGTTGATGGCTTTGAACAATGTCAGTATTCGGATTTCTTCTTGAGCGGCCGCCAGCAACTTTGCTTGAGCTGCCAACCAGGGTGGCGACTGCTGACTGCTGACTGATGCTAGTCAAATCCCAGCACTTCTGCCACCGGTGCCGCGCCCGTCGTCGATCTCGTTCGACGACCCGAATCAGCCGCATGGCCTGCTGGCTTCTTCTTGTCAATCACTGTCCCGACCACGGACCTGACGCTAACTCGCCATAGATCGTACTGCCCACTTGCATGCACCAGCACGAGCCAACCTTTTACCGGACAGAGCGCAGTTCCGATGGTTCCCGGACGATCAGGTTGAGTTTCAGTGTGGGGGGGATGCCGGGGAATGCCCAGTCATCGGCCCAAAATTGGAATCAATCGAGTTGCACTATTTGCTACATCGACAAGGTTTGACGTCACCAGGAGCGTTCCTGGCACAGCCGAGAAGAAGTTCCCCCAACGTCCAAACCGCAATCATAATACTGCCAAACCCCTTAACGGACAGAAGATAACATGGCCCATGACAAGAGTTTGGAAAATGGGAGCAAAGAAGAGAAATCAAATGCTCGGCCAAGCGAAGCAGGCGACCGTCCGGATCGAATTGCCGTTCGTTTCTGCAGCAGACACAGCAGCGGCAGCACACGGTTCCCAGTTTTTAGGATGCACCCGAACGTGGACGATGGACCTTTGCGAAATGCAAGGAACAAAAAACCTCCGAACTGCGCTCGTCCTCGGGCGGCGGCCCTACCTGAGATTGCTTGTAGGGCTGCTGCATAACGGCTCGGCTTAGAAGTTGGCTGCTGCCTCGTGCTCAGAGTCGGCCGCGATGCTGACGCCCTTGACGGTCACAGTCTTTCCGGATTCGCTCGTCACCCGAACGTCAACAGAGTCGGTTCCGAAGCCGCTCGGGTTCTCAAAGAAGTTGTACTGCTGGCGCGTCGTCGCCTGCCAGGTACTTCCACCGTTCGTGCTAACCTCCAGCGTCGAGACGGGTTCGTTGTGGTTCAACACCTGCATGGAGAACCAGTGGGGTGATGTGCCGGACTTGTTGTGGAGCTTGATGGGCGACGTGATGCCGCACTCGACGAACTCGTACGAAGTCGATATGATGCCGTCTGAAACGGAACCAAGCTTGGTGAAGGCGTCTTGGAAGAGATCGAGGTGGCCCTCGTCGCACTCGGGGCATTGGTCGACAATCATCGCCGTCAAGCTATTGCCGTTGGGGCCAGTGACTTTGACGCAAGCACCGCAGTGGGCGGCCGAACCCCAAGCCTGGCCGGAGAAGGCGGTACCAAATAGGCCCGAGGGGATGGTGTACGTCGAGAAGGAGCACATGCCACCGGAGGTGTTGCCGCCGTAGAATGTCGACTTGCCCCGTTTAGTCTCGCCGCTGCTGACCGGTGTTGTGGGGGCATTGACACTTGGGACAGCCTTCTCCCCCACGAGGGCCGAAGACGGTGTGGGAGTGATGACGGGCGGCGATACCTGAACAGGGGTCTCGACGGGTGCTTTGACGGGGTTCTCGGACGGGGCCGGCTGCTCGATCGGCGTCGGCCGGACGGGAGAAGAGGTCGGCACTGCGGATGTCGGACCGACAGTGAAGGTAATGACGGTCGTCGAGCGCGACTTTGCAGGGCAAGCCCTGATCGGTTTGGCGAAAGCCATGTGGGCGGCCGTGGCGGCCAGTAAGAGAATGTGGTGCTTCATTGTGTCGAAGACGATGAATGTGACGAGCTAACGTACGATAAGTTCCTGGCTAGGGAAGAACTAGATAGGTGCAGGGTCGGACAGAGACGAGCTTGACGCCTTTGGGCAATGACAGAACAGCGGTCGGCAATATCAATAGTTGAAGGAGTGACGGGCGACAGTTCCGGACCAGCGTGAATGAAGGAAAGGGGGGGTGGGAAGGCCAAACACAACAGGACGCAATGATCTTTTTAAAGAGCGAGAGCAAGAGCAAGAGACAGTCAGATAGCGAAAGAGAGAGGAGAGCGGGCAGTTCCTTGGTTGTATTATTCTTAGTCATTCTATCAGAATGACGGAAAGCAGACAGCACCACGGCGAAAAAAAACAACGCGCGCGCACGCGCAAGTTCTCACTATGCCGCCGGGATCCGTATCCTGCACTCATAGATTGGTCCCCGTAATGGAATCCCCGCCTAGCCAGCAGTTGCATGCGAGCCGGAAGGCGATGGAGGCGACGCTGGACGGGCTTCCCCTTCTCGCCGGCACCGCGGTGCCGTGAACCGGCATGCCGGCTGCTTGTGGCTCCATCGTCATCTAAAATCAACGGGGGTTTGAAACCAAGGATCCAGAGGGGTGTGTGTGGGACAGGCACGCCGGACTAACGTCGAAACGGAACGAATGAGAAGGCGGCGACCGGACCCCCGCTGAGAGGTCTCGACTTTCTTCGACTCCAGAGACGGTGGACGACGGCTGTTAACGACATCGGCCTAGGGCTGCAGTGTTTTGTTTGCCACTCCTTGGCCTGGCGTTGAACATGCTCAACATCGTGCGCCCGGTGTGTCATATACCGGCGGTGACATGCCCCTCCTCCATCTACTCCGAACGGTTTATAAGCAACCGTCCGTCCACCTGTCCCTTGCCGGCTTTCCGACAATAATCTGATGGACATATAGCCAAAGGGGAGGACGGGGGCGTTCCATGAAACAAGGCAGTAGCTGTGGTCAGGCGTTCGCTGGCTTGCCGGTTCATCCAATCAATCATGCACTAAGGAAAAAAGGCATGATCTCACATCATTATATGTTTCCGTCATTAAACAGCGGTCAACCCTGAGTTAGGAGATTGGGGGTTTTTTAAGTGAGTTGTTTTTTGTGTGCTTCCCTCTTCCCCAGGGCAGTCAACGATTCAACCAACCAGTTACACAGAGCGGTCGGGGGACTTGATCAAACTAGGAAGTGAGCAGAAAATAGTTGAAGAGGGCGGGGGATCAAGAACAAGAGAGAGAGGGAGAGAGAAATAAGCTCATCATTTCGATTCCGGTGGATGAATGCAGGTCGGGAAGAGGTGCATACGCATCCATCTCCCAATCAATGCGATGGAACTTCTGTCTCGTCCGGCGTCTGTTCTGCTGGGCTGCTTTCTACCTTCACTTTCGATCCCGCGGTCTTACCGAGCCAGAAGGAAACGAACCAGGCGTTAGAAAAGGTAGAAGAAGGGGGGAGATCATCGTATCTATCCATCGCTCTCTTCTTTTCTCAACCTTCCCCCAGCAGGGTCGGGCCAGTCGGCGCGGCGAGTGGAGCTCCCAATTCCTATCGACATCGTGGCATGTGGATACTGTTCCTGTGGGACCGGGGGACTTGCGGCAGGGATCCTCTTGCGATCGGTCCNCCTTTCCCCTTCCCCCCTGAACCACCTCACCCTGACATGTTCTAGGCCTTTTCTTGCTGCCCGGCTTGGCCAGTGGGTGCTCGCGTTGTCAAGCGATTCACAGGGCGGTCTCGCAACAGTATCTGGTGTTGAGAAGGGGTGACTTGACGGATGATGACTTGGCTGCTCAGGATGTCTGGGTGAGCTGAAAATGCCGAAAACAACCCTTCTCAGAAGATTGTTATCCCTCGGACAACCTCCTCCAAAGTGCTCATTGTTCTCGCGTGTCTCCACGAAAATACACAGCTCCTTCCCCACTCTCCAGGTGAAACGGCCGCAGGCAAGCATTTGTGCGACGTAGTACCATATTGTCGGGCCAATAGAAAAGACACCGAGTCCGGAACAGATGTTTCGCGTCCAGGGCGACATGTAGTGTAAAATTTCTCGAGTCTATCTATTCTGGGTGGTGGTATTTCCGTCGTGGAGAGAAGGATAAAGAGAGAGTGTGTGCGCGTGTCACTGTTCCAACAAAAAAGCGTCCCCATGCCTCTCGTTTCAGAAGTATCTACTAATAAAAGTATTATACCCCGGTTGTGTAAAACAGAAACAGAAAACTGTGACCCGGCGCTGCATGGTCTAGAGAGACAGACCCATACAAACCCAAATATGAACGAACAACCGCCGACCATCCTGAACACCCGCATTCGATGACGAACACATACAGCAGCGTAAGCCGAGTCCCACTCCAATACTATACCGCGTTGAACAACAGCGGGAGTGAGGAGACAGAGAGACCGGTACATCGTCTTTGCTGCAAGCCCATAAATGAAAAGCACAAAAACATAACACAAGAAAACAATCGTCCCAAAAGGAGAGACTTGGTGACGACCGACTTGTCCATGTGCAACCGAAACGCCAAAATGCAGAGTAGGCGGCAGAAGAAGCGAAAGAACAACCCTAGGTATCAATAGCCAAAACTGTCATGCTGGTGGACGGGGCACCGTCCGGGATGGTTGACAAACCAGGCCGAGATGCAAGACCGATGGAAACGGCAAAGACATTCTAGACGTGCCATGGGGACGCCTACCTCGAACTCCTCAAGGCAGATGGTGCATTCGGCAGAGTCGACACAGTCCTTCTCCGTTGCCACATAGGGAAACATGCCAGTCCGGCGTACGGCTAAAGGAGGCGGAGTCCCGACGGTATCCTGTGGCGTCTCACCCGTCGGCGTGCCGTTATATGTACTGTGGGCAGTGATGCAGGTGTTGATGTGCGTCTCCCGTACGGCCTCGAAGTTAGGCAGGCTGCGTGAGGGCAGCTCCCGGTGGCAAACGGGACACTCATCCTCCTCAGCGATCTGGGGCGGCGGCGGCGGCGGCGGCAGTGCACGGTTCTGGGCGGCCGACGATGAAGATGACGGGCCAACGTCCAGCATAGACCGGTAACGGGATGAGCCAGGGTAGCCGGACGATGACGAAGGGTAGTACGTTGGAGGGGTCCCCGCCATGATCCGGTTTTGAGTAGACGGGTGATGTTCGCGAGAGCCAGAGGGCCCGCCGGAGCCGGAATGCTGTCAGTTGTTAGCCCTCCATGTTGGGCCGGATAAGAGCCGGGAGTGGACAGTGCCATGCTTACCGTGATGCTTCTAGACCGCGCGTAAGTCTCCGGGGAAGGACCCGACGTAAAGTAGCCCGAGAACCGATTGGGAGGGGGCGCGTTACTGGACATCGTGCCGATGCTGCTTTGTGATCTGTAATGCGAGCTCCGGGGCGATAACTGTGACGGCGAGCCGAGCGGCTGTTGAGGCGGCGTGGTGTTGGGGTCGGGGACACATGGGTTGCATAGACGAACTCGCTCTCCTCCGCCGAGATTGCTGAAATCTGCATATCCTCCCTCGCCGCTAATGAGGGACGACGGGTATCTCTGGGCGGCGAGCCGCGGTTGTCCTGGCGGTTGCACAATATACTGATAAGGAATCGTGATTCGGTGAGGCGAGCAGGCGTTACACACGACTCTACCACATTTCCTACGTTGTGTCAGTTAGCCAATGGCTTACATCGCTGCAAGAACAGTGCTGACCCACCTGCAGTGATGTTTTCTAACAAAAATGCTGAACTGGATGTGGCATATCGGACAGAGAGTGACCTCTGCGTCTGGCTGCCACCTTGGGTAGATGACCTCGGGAGGGCTGCTCCTCTCCTCAGAAATCTGCTGGGCCCGCGAGACGGACGGAACGGCAGCCGAAGAGCTCGATCGTCTGGGGGGCGGCGGGGGCGGCGTCGTAGGGGGTCGACTCGATGACAAGGCTGGACGAAGAGGCAAGTCGTGTAACGATAAGTTTGCAGCTTGCGAGGCTGCCAAACTCAATGACCTTTCCGGTGGGATAAACTCTCCAGTGGGTTGCGCAGGTGTTGCGGTGGGTGGAAGAGGTTGGGAAGATTCTGAAAGTCGAGAGCTCAAAGGCGTTGGTGGTGCCGGTGCGGCTTCTTCGGGATCCTGAGACTCATCAGGCTCTTGGGTATCCCGTGCTGAGGTTGCCTGTGCTGAACTTGCTGGTTCTGTCGGTTGGTCCGTAGTTGTCGGCTCGGGCACGGGCGCAAAGCTTGCTCTCGGCTCTGAAGTTACATCTGGCACGGCGGGCTCGATGGTTTGTAGCCTTGCACCCGAAGAAATTTCGGTCGTGTCGTCTTCCATCTGAAAATGCACCGTTGGTTCGTCCTCCCCCGCATCGTCGTCGGAGAGCTGTCTCTCCACAACGTGAGTAGGGCAGTCGAAGTATCGGGAGCACTCCATGTCGTGGTATCGGGCATTCCTCCAACGACAGTCTCCTCGTTCTAGAGAGTTGCGTGAGGCATCACTGCCTATGTGGGAGCTGCCCGATATCGAGTCTCCTCCATCCTGGTACAAGCGGTTGGGATCGTCAAGGGAAGCTGGGGCAGCTCCGCCGTCTGGACTCGCCATATTAGGATGCTTGCATCGTCTCCGGTAACTCCGTCGGTGTGTCAGAAATCGTCGATATCGGGTCGTCTCGAAATGTAGCCTGCCGTTATGTGTTCTGCAGCAATCAGGTCGGTATCGTGGGCGAGTCGTGGGCGAGTCGTGGGCGGACAGTCAGGCTGTTGGACGGTGATAAGTCAGCATGACGAAACAAGAGTCAATATCCGACGTGGTGGGGTCGAGTGATACCAGGACAAGGACGAAGAAGGCCGGCGACGGTCGGGTGCATTGAAGCCGCCCAAGATGGATCGTTGGTGTCGAGGCGAATACCGTTCAAGAAAAAGTCCTACCTAGGTGAATGGAGCGAGTGATAATATTTGGAGGGGCAGGTCGAGGCACACGAGCATGAGCACATGCACCTTTTGGAACCGTCTGCCGCCGCCCTGGAGGGACTCAGGAAGGTACCTACCTAGGTAGGGAGGTAGGTCCATGGGCGCTTATCGCGGCCTAGGCCCTTCCTCGATGGGTCTTATCGCGCGATTGGCGCCAGCTGTTAAGTGTGGCGCGGGGAGGTCTCCACTCTGATGGAGCATAGATCCGCCACGGTGGCTGGGGTCTCCCGACTTCTACCTAGGTACTCATAGTAGGGGAGTACGGATATGGCTTTTCACAATGCACAATACACGCGCTCAACAATGCGGCCGGTTCTCGAGCATCTTCTCATTCTTCACGAGTGTTTTTACCCATACTCTAAACGAAACTTTAATAGACACCTTATGTGGCACTGGTCAAGACCCCTTTTCAGGTCGCTGCGTGGACGACGCCATTGCCAACAGCTCATTCTTCATGTAAGAGCAGTATGTCATCGTGCCCTCCTTGGTTCTCCTTGTCCTGATAGTGAAAGTCCTCACTGTAGCTGAGATCAGCTGTAGCATGATACGCCATTTTGCATGACATCCGGCGAAAATGTCTTGTGAACTCTTATCTCATTGCCCACATGACAGGTCCTGGGCCGTCACGTTTTTGAAGCTATGTATGCGACCCCTGAGTGATATTATTTGCAGTCTTGTTTTCTATCATTTATTATCTACGTTGCATTTTCAGCGAAGGGCTGAAGGTTTATTTGGCTCTTCTGGAAGTGGTTTCCTTACCTTTCGCTGGCCACAATAGCCAACATGTATTGTCACGAAGCAGAACTGCTTCGTCAGCCATATCCACTTTTGCGCCATTCATCACTTGTATGATGGTGGTCAAGTAGTAGTAGTCATGGCAAGACTATTGCGCTGCTTGGAGGTAACAACGTTGTAATCCTCCTAAATGTGGTTTTGCGTTAGCCAAAAATGAACCGAGATCCGGTGAGTGAGAACATTGTAGGCGGGTCGAAAAGCAACCATCGGCTAGCCCTCTTGCGATCCGGAAGGAAGTCCGGGGTGAGCTGCGTGAGGTGGCATTTTGCGGACATGGAGTGGTAGACTTGAGGCATGCCAAATTCACACAAGACTGAAGGCCAAGGCAAGCACGCCTGGAGAGATGGGTTAATAGGAGGAAGTATTCAAGAAGTGAGCATATCCGGGGGACGCCCTGGGCCACAGTAGCCGAGTGGATAACAAGGTATGAAAAGTCCGCGAGACCTTTCGTAGAGCAACTGGATAGAGCCGACGGGTTCGATTCTGGGTGCTTGAGCTTTTGTTTTTGTGTCTTTCACACAAGACTGAATTCAGCCTAAGGCAAGCACGCCTGAAGAGATGGGTTAATAGGAGGAAGTATTCAACAAGTGAGCATATCCGGGGGACGCCCTGGGCCACAGTAGCCGAGTGGATAACAAGGTATGAAAAGTCCGCGAGACCTTTCGTAGAGCAACCAGAATACAGAGCCGACGGGTTCGATTCTGGATGCTTGAGCTTTTGTGTTTTGATTTTGTATCGCGATCTTCGAGATGAAGAACTAGTACTTACTTACTTTGTTTGATCTCCCCCCCCTATTTGTCCTCTGCTTTTCCCTTGGTGATCGTGATGGGTTGAAGCGCATTTTTTTGTATATCGATTTGGTGATCTAGGTGGTTGCCGTTGTTTGGAATGATGGTTGTTCGAGACGGATCACAACCTGACAAGTGAATACGCTCTCTCTCTCTCTCACGAAAATTACCCATTTGATCACGACCTCCCATGGGCACTGACCAACGCCTCTATATACCCACGCACTCCCGACAGCGAGTGTATGCTAATAACATCATGTGTTTAAGGAAGATGTGACTTGTCTGTTTGACCATGAAAACAGTTGCAAGAGAGCAGTTTCTCTCATTCACCCAGCAACATCGCAAACAATTATTCGCGGAAAACACGTAACGCGAACTATTCCGATCATTACTAATGAAGAAGGCGTCATCATTTCCCGTTGGCTATAATGCTCCCGCCATTCAATGCTGAATTCTGATGGCCCAAAAGGTATTTCGTGGAGGCTAGATATGAGATTGTAGCCAGCTTTATGCGCGGGAGGGTGGGGCGGATACCCCCACCCGCATCTCTATTTCAACAACAAGCGGCCCCCACTGGCCGAGAGACCTCATTTCGTGGACGGCTTCACATCCCCCATCCCCACGCCGTAATCTTCCTTCAAAACTTGCCCGGCAACCTCGAGCGGCTCGCTCTCCTGCAGCACGTACAGCATCCTCGACCACTGCGTGTCGCTCACATTCTTCCACGCATGCATCGTGCCCCTCTGCACGCTCACGTCCCCCCTCCGCATCCTCCTCGTCTCACCGGAATCCAGCACGAGATCGACCTCCCCCTCGAGCACAACCCCGTAGTCAAGGCTCACGGTGCGGTGCATGGGCGACAAAGAGCTCGGCGGCATGTCGACGATGCGCACGACGCTGCCGCCAGGGATCACGATGCCCGGCGGGTCCGCAAGGCGCGTAGCGTAGGACTCGACATCCTTGTTGCCGGTGAGGGAGACAGGTGTCTGTTCGGTGGTGTAGCCGAGGTAGAACTTGGCGTCACCTCCGACGGTCTGCTGGGGGATCTCGGTGGCGAGAGTAGTGTTGAAGATGGCTTTGCCGTCGGGGGTGTGGTCTGTGATGAAGCGCTGAGGGCGGCGGAGGTCGCTGGAAGGAGCTGAAGAGGCCATCTTGGTTGATTAACAAGGTGTGTGTGTGTGTGTGTGTGTGTGTGTGTGTGTAATTCCTGTTTCCCGTGACTTTCCAAGGTTCAACTGCGAGCTTGCTGTAGCGTTTCTGAAGGCGCGTGTGAAGGGTTTAATTCGCAAAACTGTGTGGAAAAGGATGAAGCTCTGACGTGTGCCAACACAAGACCACTGGCGTTCTTCTACTCCCTTCGCCCGGAGCCCGCGAAGCTTACCAACCCCCGCAGTTTCTGAAACCCTTGCGGATACACAGATTTCTTCACTTCTGCTAAGCCTGTTGAAGCAAGGCAGCCAGTTGCCGGATCGACATCCCGTGGTCGACATCCCGTGGTCGTATGAACAAACGGCACCCCAAATATCCGGGGGTGGCTCGGAAGGTGGAGGCGGGGCCGTAGAGGGGAGCCAGGGTGGCGTGAGTGGATCGTGCGGGGATGGGTTAGGGGGCAGAGGGTGTCGGGTGCACGTCATGCAGGTGTGAACTTGGCATGGCATCCCGGCAAATGGAGCCAATGGAGTAGTGAAACTGGGGTGATCATCCGCCTGCGTCACTCCGCATTTCTAAAAGTGCGGTGCTCACTGTTTGGTGATTATGAACTACTATGTTGAATTTCTGGTGTGATCCACCGGCCAAGTCTCGAGGTCGGTCGCGGGACAGACAACCTGCGTTCAGATTGCCACTCAAGATGCGTGGACAGCCATTCAGAGACGAGACCTCGGGACTGAGGCTTTTTATTTTGCTTGGGATAAATAGCTTAACATTAGGGGAAAAACACGTTGGATTGAGCAACCGGTTGATTACTAGTGATAACGTTACAAGTAGGACTAAATGATCAAATAAGTTTACCCCGAATGCCACAACGAACACCGGCCATGTACGCAATACAATGTCGTCCACACGTAGAGAACATGTTGACATAACCAATACTAAAAACCAGCCAAGTTGAATCCATGCGCCCGCTACTCTATCCTTCGCGCCGCCGACACGTTGGGCACTCCCTTTCCCTCCACAACCTTGGCACCCACGACCTTGTAGATGGGGATCTCGGACAGGAACCTCGCGATGTGGTGCAGCGTCGGCAGTGTCTCCCAGTCGTGCCCCTCCATCCTGACCGAGACGTCAGACGACCTTGACACGGCGTACACGGTGGCCGGAACATCCCGCGCCTCCTCCTCGTGCGGCACCACGCAGGCGTACTCGGCGTCGGCCTTGCCAGGCTCTCCGACCGATGGGATGTACCGGTAGGTGAGGATGCCGTAGTCCGCCTCGCCGCCGATGACGCCGTTCTCCGTGTCGGGGGCGTCTGGTTGGAGATTCTTGAGCGACAGGTCGACGAACTTGGCGCCCCGCCACGACGCGCGCACGCGGGCCGCCGTGGCGTGGTGTTCGACGTCAATGTCACAGAAGAGCTTCGGCATGCCTAGCTCCTCGCGGCCCGAGACGATGGGGTCCGCGAGCGATTCGAACAGCACGGCGAGATGGGTGCCCTTGATCGAGGTCCCGTCGCGCTTGACGTACTCGACGCCGTGGATGTACAGGCCCAGGTGGTTGTAGCCGCCACCGCCAAGCCACGACATGTTGTTGAGCTGGGTGACGGAGAGGGAGGCGGTGCAGACGGTGCCAGGCTCCTTGAACCGGAAGGAGTCGGTTGGGAGAATCATCTCGAGAAAGGTCCGCGACGTGAGAAACTTGACCGAGATGGTCTTGAAAGTACGATCGAGCTCGGATGGCTGACGCCGGCCGTAGAAGTCTTGACGGGGGCCTGGGAAGGGACCGAACCCGATGGGCATGCGCCAGTAGAGATCTTTCTTCTTGGCCCAGAGGTATTTGTTGAAAAGCTTGGTTGCGTGATCGTGCTCATCGTGGCCAAAGTTGTAGTTTGTGTAGTCCATTACTATAAACATGTTAGTGGGGTGTGCGTGAGCCAACTATATAGCGATGGGGGGGCTCGTTGGGGGTGCCACCAACCTTGAGTTGCAGGTGGCTTTCCGGGTATTATATCCTTGCCAGCCTGGCGAGAGAACTCCTGGATTTTGTGCGCGCGCTCCATACGGATCTTTTCGTAAAGTTGAAGCCGTTCCGTGACGTCTTGTGGCGACGTCCCCTTGGGCAGAACGATTGCCAACGCCGCGGCGTCTTCCATCGCCTGGCCTGCTCCCTGTCCTTGGTCTGCCTCTTTGTCAGTGCTCTGACGTGGCTCTAAGACCATTGGTACCTACGAGGTGTGAAGGGGTGGGCAGCATCACCAAGTAAGGCCAGCTTGCCGTTCACCCAACTCGGCATGGTGTCCATGTCTAACAACTGCCAAACGTTGACCTCGTCGGGGTGGACCTTCTTGATCAACTGCAGGACTGCAGGATCGAACTTCTGATACACCTTCAGAAGCTGTTCAATGGAACCCTTCTTGTTCCATTCTGATTTGATTTCTGTTAAAATTTGTTGTCCAGGGCATTGGGGGGGGGGCAAAGAAACGTACCGTCTGTTGCGGTTGCATGCGACTCGGTATCAGGGTGAATGCACACAAAGTTCAGGAGTTGGTTGTTGTTGCAAGGGTAGACGACGATACGTCTGTCTGCGTCGAACCACATGCCGAGGGTGTTCTCCTTATCGACCAGAGGGGCGGTGGCAGGATCCTCCAGAACCACTGCGCGCGGGATGAGGAAGCGAAACGCCGCTTTGCCTGAGCGCACCAGCTCGTAGTCGTTGCCAGTGACAAACCTCCTGACCTTGGACTAGATAGAAGAAGAACGTCAGTCGGTGTGTGGGTTTAGGGGGGGTCCCCAACAAGACACCGGGACTCACGTAAATGCCGTCGGCACCGATGATGACGTCTGCTTGCACAGTTGTGCCATCCTCTAGATACAACTCGCCCTTTTCAGGGTTGGCACCAACAACCTTGGACCCAACGTGGACCTTGGCTGGGGGGCTGACGCCGCCGTCCTCGCCCATAGCAACCTTCAAGATTTGGGAGTGCAGGTAGGCGCGGTGTACTAGCTGCCACGGGTGCTGCCACTGGCCCTGGGACTTTCTGACGTCGACGTCATAGCCGCCCTGGTTGCGTAGGTCCCTCTCCTTGAAATGGTCCATGGGGTTGGCGCCAAAGGTCTCGGCGTAGATGCCCCATCTCCTCAGGAGACCGTTGGCATTGGGTGCCAGGTGCACAGCGGCGCCGGTCTCGTTTGTGAGCCTCGACTGCTCGTAGAGCTGCAGTTCATGGTGAGATTGGCTTCGTGGTGGTCAGGGAATACAAGGGTCACATACATCTACGTGGTGGCCGTGTCGACGTAACGCGATGGCAGCACTCAGACCTCCGATGCCTGCGCCGACAATGGCGATCTTGAGAGGTCGGGTATGGTCGTGGACCAAAGGAGTAGAGTGACCACCATTGAGGTGGTGGGAGTCGACGTTGACCAACATGGTTGTGATACTGAGAGGTCGCCGTCGACCTCGAGAGACAAGACGAGAGAGACGTTCTAGCGAGTTGTGAAATACGTCGCCCTAACCTGATCTCCTGCAACAAAGAGGGAGGGCAAGGTTGGGCCTAGCAGAAGGTTTGAGAGGAGAAACGGAAGAGAAGCGAGATATTGGAGCCGAAAGAAGGCGAGACGAAGGTGTCGACAGCAAGGTATGACGCCAAAACGACGGGGGAACATCCTGTCAAGTATGTAAATGTAAATAGGGTGACAAGCCCATGTACCAGAGTTGCAGGCCGTCACCTCAAGCGCTTCCCACTCCGGCGAGCGCAATAGCTACGTATCGATGGCCGCTGTTCTCTGTTCACGTCGGCCCCTCCCTCTCCTAGGCTCCATCGCGGGCATCATCGATCCCTTGGCAGAGACCATGGACTCTTCCAAGCCACCAGGCCGTCAAATGACGAAGTTGTCGTTGGCGAGCGCAGTGCAAGTTCCACGCCCATCTACCTCTGCATTAGAGTATATTTGGAGAGGCTCGGGCTGATTGGAGCGATCTGGATCAAACCCTCGCTTGCCTGCTGCCCCCCTGCCCCTGTGTTTCGCGTCGGTGGGCGGGCGGCCGGAACTATGGCGGGGGAGATCAGATGGGATTGCACCGGGGAGCAAAAAAAAAAGATCGGCTCAGTGGGGGTGGGGTCACACCATCCCTCATCCGCCTAATCATGTGTTGGGGCCTCGTCTCTGTGGCAGACGGCCCGCGGGTAGGTATCCGTACAAGCAAGTGAAACAAAATAGCATGTTCAGATCTGCCAGAACCGGGGCCCGCGTGCTTCGTGCAATGTTCAACGACTGCCAGTATCCGTACCTCGGGTCTTCTTTACTGAGTTCCATTTCCAACCGCCCTATCCGCGCAGATCGCTGACTAGTTTCTTTTTGCCACATATCATGGCATGTGTGGTATGGCGATGAACTGAATGCCGATGGACAGGTCATACTGACCGGTTCCCTCCCAAACGTTCGTTTGTCTTTTTGCCACCCTGTCGCTGAACAGACTGTAAGTAGCCCCGGCGGTTGCCAGGGTCCGCAAGCCGGCCGGCCCCACAACCCGACCTACCCCGCTCCGAACCCGGAACTCCGACACTTTGCCGCCGTAACTTCTCCCCCTCAGAGGCAAAAAAAAAAAAAAACACCCCCCGCAACACTCTGAGTACAGAAACCGTTCACCACGCCTGTGTCTCCAAATTTGATCCTCTCCACTCGAGTAGCGAAAGCGCAAACCAAAGGGAGGAAAAGAAAAAAAAAAACAAGTGAGCGCCATGTCTCCCGTCCAAACCGCCCTCGTGACGGCCGGCAGTGCAGGCCTCGGCGCCGCGACGGCCAAGCTCTTCGCCCGCAACGGCTACAACGTCGTCATCAACTACGCCAACGACGCCGACCGTGCCGGCGCTCTGGTTCGCGAGCTGGGGTCCCTCTCCCCGCTGCCGGAGGACCAGCGGCGATTCGGTGCTGTCAAGGCAGACCTCTCCAACAGGCTCGAGACGCCCGGACTGGTCCGGGAGGCCGTCGAGGTGCTCGGCGGTACCGGCCTGGATGTCGTCTTCTCTAACGGAGGCTGGACGCGGCTGCGCGACATCGCCGACCTCGACGACAACGTTGACGAGGACGACTGGGATCGCTGCTTCAACATGAACGTCAAGTCGCACTTGTTCCTTATGCACGCCGCGCGGCCGTATCTGGACGAGGCCGAGGGCGCCTTCATCACCACTGCGTCGCTAGCCGGCGTCAAAGTCAGCGGGAGCTCCCTAGTACGCAAACCCCCCTAATCTACTGGAGCGACTGGGCATATGGCCCCTTCTGATGAGCTCTCTTCTTCCTTTTCCCAGGCCTATGCCGTGACCAAGGCAGCACAACTGCACCTCGTAAAGGGTCTGGCGATAGCAGCCGGCCCGAAGGTGAGAGTGAACAGCGTCTCTCCGGGTCTCATGTTAACGGTAGGCAATCATCTCTCCTCTTCTTCCCTTTCCTTTTCCCGTTCCCGTTCCCTACCATACTGCATATGTCCCCTTCCAGAGACGGCGAGACGTTGGCTCACTGGCCCCGTAACCAGGACTGGGGCCTGCAGTTCCCCGAGGAGAAACAGCAGGCGGCGCGGGACCGAACGCGCCTCAAACGCCTCGCCACGGTTGAGGACGTGGCGGAACAAGTCCTGTGCTTCGCCCGCAGCAGGAGCGTCACCGGCGCCAACGCCGTCATTGACGGGGGCCTGAGCATATGAGCCAGACCCGCCTTTGGAAGGAGGTCGACAGAGTGAGAAGCATCATTTGTCTCACCAGTAAATGAGCCAGATTTCCAAGGCCAAGGAAATTCTGCATTTGAGAATGGCCTTGTCCAAACCTCGAAACGGGCCGGCGAATGGGGCCGATGCGAACGGCTTCGAAGCTGGGATTGGTGACCATCTCTTTCCCCCCACCGGGTAGTGTTGCGTGGGAGGGTCGTCCTCCCACATTCCGTTGGGTCGTGGGCGGGTGGCGCACACAGACAGGACCCGGGACCGGGCAGAAGTTCAAGCATCAAATGAACACGGACGAGAACTTAAAGGTTGCCAAGCCGCAGTCGTCTTCTCTCATAGAAAGCAGTCCGTTATAGGTCCCGCATTACCGGGAACTCCATGAGCTGTCATGCGTGTGCTTGCTTGGTGGAAGAAAGGAGCAAAATACTCTACCTGTTCACCGTCGTATCGTCTCATTCTCCAACCTCCCTGTCTTCGTTCCAATGGACGTACGGGATGATCCGCCATTTCCACGACTCGTGCCGTACCGTCATGCCCCAAACGAACAGTGGCAACCACATGGCCAGCACAGTAGATGCGATACCCGCAATGGCGCCGAAAGCGTTTTCGTAACCTGCCCCTTCGACCCAAGTGTTGGTGTGGAAGGACAAAAAGAAGCCAAAGATTGCTACAGAAAAGGAACAGTCAGTCCATTTGCCGGCCACGGATGATCGGACGAAAAGAATGCAAGGTTGCAAGGCCGTGGCTTACACTTGAAGGCCATAACGGCCAGCGTAAACTCGCCCGTCACCGGCCGGTAGGCGTCAATCACGTATACGAGACAGATATTTGTCCCCTGAGATATCGAAAAGAACAAAGGCGAGGGACGGTTAGGAATGAACATGGAAAACAGTCGACGTGGGGCAGGACCTACTCATGCCAGGAAGTCGCCTCTCCGGATCCCGGATACCTCCATTTCGTCTGGTGAACCAGTCGGCAACCATGTCGCCCAGATGGCCGCCGGCCGGAATTTCGAGAAGGGCACCGATAATACCAGTGATGAAACAGAGACCGGCCTGCCAAAAATCGAAGCCATATGCTGTGTAGAACGCGGATCCCGCGTATGAAGACACGGCCACGAGGAAACCGACCGTCACAGCCTGCACCAGCGCCGCCCATAAAACAGGCGGGAGGATGATCAGGCCCAACGGCCGCAGGGCGAGCTTCAGCAGGATCTCTTGCGTCAGGGTCTTTTTTGAAGAGCTTCAGGGACGTTGGGTATGTTTGTTTCGTAGGTTTCGGCGAATCCCTCGCGGAGCGGGAGAGCTCTGTCTCTGACCCCATGGACCCGGGCTTGCTTCCGCCCAGCGAGCCAAGGCGGTTCCAGGTGCTCGCTTCGTCTCGCTCGTAGGCCGTCTCGGGAAAAGTGAAGAAGGCGAGAAGAAGCACGGCTCCGACCAAGGCGGCAGAAACTTGGTAAATTACTCTCCAGTCATGGTTGTTTGTGACAAGCCTGCCAGAAAACACACGTCAGAAATAATGAGATCCTCGTAAATGGGCGTGCGTCTAGCGTTACTTACCCAGAAATGACCAGTCCGAAGCCAACTCCTGCCGAGAGGAACGCGGTGTACAAGCTGCCATGGTGGTGTTAAAGACCTGCCGACCCGCAAATTGATCAGAGCTTTCACCTACGCCATGATGGTTCCTCTTTCATCCAGAAAGGAGACATCAGCAATGGAGATAGGGGCAATGGTCTCCGCCGCTCCGGCTCCGGATCCCATCAGGATCCGACCAGCGAGGAAGCCGCCGTAGCGGTGGTCAAAGATGAGCAAGATCGTGCATGTAAAATAAATGGAGTAGCTCGCGATGTAGACTGGCCGCCGGCCGAACTTGTTGGCCATGGGCGCCCAGAAGAAAGTTGCCCACGCCCTGTAGCAGCGCCGTCGTCGTGAAGAAGTATGCAGTCTGTGCGACTTCCAGAGTGAGGACGTTGTTGTCGGTGGCCGCCGCGGGGAAGAACTCCAAAGCTGCCTCCAGAAACGCTATCGACGGGCCTGCGACGAGGAGTTCGTTAGAAACCTATTTCGAAACCCGACTTGATGAGTCGACGTACCGGCTGCCAGGAAGTTTCACATCATCATGGCGGTGCAAATCAAACCCGCCATACAGTAGTAGTGCCATTGTGACCTGGACCAGTCAGAAAAATGAATGAGCCCTCGAAGCTCCTCAGTCTGGGCCGGTGGGCGTCTACCAGTTTAGAGGGTCATTCGGATCCGTGTATGGTGCCAGAATGAGGATGATCTCGTTCGTCTCGAGATGCCTCAGACGAACATTTCCCATCGTCCTCGCCAGTTTGCTCTCCTCCCGCAGATCTGTTGTGATCTAATCCAGTGGGGGATTTCTCGTGTTCCTTTGGTTGGCCTTACCGGGACTTCGGAATGATATGCTTCATGTCTCGTTGGGGCTCTCTGGAAGGATATGGAGCCCCTGGGCATTCACGTCACTCTTTTGCAACACGGGTCAATTGGAGCTTGTCTGGCCCGTCCAGGAAGTTGGGTGGTACAAAGAGCGGCCACTCCTCTCCCCCCTGCTTGGATAGGCGTCCCCAATCGATGGAACGGGCGAGCCCAGCCGTATCTGCCGCGTCGATCAGTCAACTGTTTTTTGTTTGTTTTTGTGTGCATCAGAGGGGCTATCTAAACGGGTGCGCTTGGTGTATTGCTACCACCTAGCAATATGAAGAGAGAGACGGCAGAGAGTCTAAGCTGTACTGTCTTGGTAGGATGTTGATGATTCGTTTCTGCGGGGTCACAAGAGGCTCCTTCAACAGTCCTAACCCCAACGATTCGTCGGTGTGGCAGGAGGGACGGACACAGCAGGTCTGCTGCTTGTGGTCGTCGGTGAAGAACGGCGAAGAAAAGCAGGTTGAGGATAGAGAGAGGGGAGTATCGATACGACCTCCAAGGCGAAGGCGACGTCGCAGTCTTTGGAAAACGGCTAGGAATTGCTTGGTCTCGACGGCCTCGCAGTAGGGGATGGCATATGTAGAAAGGGAGTGCTGGCTGGAGCAGCGAGAGCAGCCAAAACCCCCAGCAGAAACACTGTATGGCATGTCCTCGAAGCAAAAATATGGATGGGGACGCTTCGGAAAGGGAAAGGGCAGAGATATAGCCGTAGCGCTCTCTGTCTTATGCGCGACTGAGGGTATGTTTTCCACTTCAAGGGGACAGTCAGTTCCATCAACCACAAGCCTTTTTGCCAAGCCGTCGACCATGGGAGACCAAAACACGAACAGAAAGACGATGACAAGGTCCGGTCTAGAGACCCCGCCGCCACTAATGCACGCGTCAAATATCTGGCTCTATTCGGGTCCAACCAAGCCTTGCTTGAAGACCCTCAAAAAGGAAGACGCGTTTGTGCCGTATGAACTACGCATTGGACACAAGTTGACGTTTTCGGCCGGGGTGACGTTCAAACAGTGCGTAGCAGCAAGGTGTGGCTGGTGCCAACTAACACTAACTAGGTATAGGGAAAGAAGAAAGAAGCAATGTCTCGCCGAGGAGACGCGCAACGCGTTCTCCACACATGGATTCCTGATGGGTTATTGTTGCCGTGAGCACTAGACTAAGGTAGAGAAACATCAGTCATTTGTATTGTACTCCATATTGGAGAAGTCCCACGACGGAAGACCATCTAGAGTATGAGGACATTGGGAGCCGCTCAAGTGGTTCGTGACGGAGGGCTGCTCCGACGGCTTCTTGGTGATACGACCCATATGCATCAGGGGCACGCGGAGAGCGCCGTTCCTGAAAGGATTTGACGGCATGGTTTGCAGAGTTGTCATCTCGTCACCCGTGGACTGAAGTCGAGAACGTGACGTGATGAGCCCAGAAATGCCGAATATGAAAGCCGAGATCAGGGTTCGACGGACTGTCGCAAAGTCAGGGGCCTGCCCGTCAGCCGCGCCATGGTCTTTGCCATCGTCCGCAGGCACTATGTCTTGGATGGGTTGACAGTTTCGAAAGGTTAGAAAGCGAAGAGCGTTTCAAGTGACGTTTCCCCGATCTCACTTGCGGCAGATGTACTAAGCCTGTCGGCATGGTTGGATCAAGTTAACAATTCTCTGTCGATCCCCCCCCCCTCCCCTTCCCCCGAACTGGCGCCGGCGTGTCGAAACAGACTGTAGTCGTCATCTCTGTGTCTAATCGTAGCCGGTGGAGCTCTCTGAACGAGGACGCATTTGCTCTTGTGTTCAGCTTTGCCCCGGATGCCCCGTCAGGTAAGGCAGAATTCAAGCTTCGAGCGACGGGTCCATAATCGGCGAAAAAGTCATGGTTGCCGGGATCTGCTGGACGACGGTTAAACTGAGGAAGAGTTTCGTCATCCGCGGATCCTCAGAGCAGCGAATCGGGCCCCGTGCTGCCATCTGAAGTTGAAAGCGTCTGGAGTCGATCGAATTGATGAGAGTGAAAGGTTACGTGGTGTATACGGTATACCCAATATGTACGGAGTGCTCCGTACCGTAGCAACGAATGTGGCCGAGTCGACTTCCGTCCGTCATCTTGGTGCAAGTGGAGGAGACGACGTGGAATCAGAGCTGCAGCAATCAGATGCAGGGTGAGGATGGAGGGGGCGGGGGAGGTAAATACACTACTTGGCCTCGCTAGAACCAGTTAGCACGGCCAAGTACCGTAGCGCTAACAAGTACAACTACCGTGGGTATCTTCCTGGGCACCACCTTCTCACGTACCTTACCTACCTATCTATCCGTACCTACCTAGGACCTAGGTAGGTTGGGTTGGTCCAAGGTATAAGGCTTGTTCGTGCTTTAAGTTCCCGAGAGAGACTCACACAGTGAGTAGGTAGTGCCAACCTAAGCCAACCTAACTATAGTACCTTGCCCGCCTAGATGGGTTGATAGATGCCTAGGTACCTCGTAGGGCACCTGGTGATGCGTGAGTGTGGTCAGTGTTGAGCACTGAAGGGGTTCCATTTTCTCCAAACTACGAATACGTACACAGTAATGGGGGGCTTTAGGTTGGGCAGGCACGTTTCTCGCATGAACAACCAGCTGCCCCCCCCCCCCTCGCGCGGGCACGTTTCTCTCGGCAACGGAAGGAACCCAGGTCCCCGTCGGAGGCGCTTAGCCCTTTTGAGACTCGGACAAGCTCTGGGACGGTACGTAACGCGCCGCCGTGCTGCCCCCTTGGCCGTGAACTTTGGTTGCCAAGGTGGCGGCAGGGATCTGGCCACATGCGCCACGAGTCAAGCCGGTGGATGGTCCAACTGACTTTGCGCCGTCACCTTAGCCAACCCGATCGGTGCAGAGCGGTTTATCATGCGCTCTGATATCAAATCAAGCATCCTCAAAAGACCATGTTGCGTGCTCCGGAAATACACCCCCAGAGGACAGTCGAGACGACACACAACTAGAGAGAGCTGCATCGCCTCCTGCTGCCCGTCGGTCCTGGACCGGATGGCATTTCGACCAGGGGCTTGGCTGAACATGGGGACATGCCCACTGCAGCATCTCCGATTGCTGCAATATGAAAGGTTCCTTCGACGCTCGCACACCACACGGCAACACGCAGGGGTTTTGTCGGCTCGGGCGCTTGTGAAGAAGCCGTCTGCGGGATAAATCGACGACTTGCCGGCCCACCTCCACATCAACAGAGTCGTCCTCCGAGCCACTCGCTGGTATCGTCTGATGATATGCATCCGAGATGAAATCAGCCCCACACGAATGTGTACTCCGTACAGCATGCATCCCAGTCGACCTTGCCTACCTAGAGGAGGACCATCCATGCCTTCTGCTTATCAGATATGCATCTGCCGGTTGGCGTACGGAGTAGTGTAGACGGAAAGAGCGAGAGTGTTTTCAGGCCTTGAAGCCTTGGTCACAGCAAAATACAACTGTCTGCAGAAACACTCAGGCTTTGTGTGGTTGTCTGCAGCATAGAGCGGCGACCTGGCAGCAGTACCGAGCATCTCTACCTTGGCGGAAAGCCTCGACAACGCACGTCGATGTCGTTACAGTGCCTCGGCTGGGATCCTAGGTCTGGCCAATCTATCGCCCTCGTTCTCCCCTGCATGATATCTCCAGCCCTGGTCGTTCCGCCAAGAGCAACAAACGCCCGAATTTTGGGTTTCGAAGCTCTGGCAGCTCGAGCCTTTCCCCTTTGAGGTGCAGCGCCGGCCAGAGGATGACGAGGCCTATTACCCCCGAATCGCTGTCTTACAGAGTAAGTCGTTCTCCCGTGTCCGCCCTCTCCGTACGATCTGTCCAGCCTTCCGCGACCCCCAACAAAGTCATCGCCAGCGGCCGACGTACTACACTGTGGCGTGGGGATGATACCACGAGGAGTATCGTCCCTGCCTGACGCGGCACTTGACCACTCGTCCCCAATTAAGTCCCCCATTCTGGGGTTTTTTTTAATCGTCCGACAGCAAAGCGCCGCCCCAAAGATCCACGAGATCTACGGACTCCTCGTCTGCGCGCTCATGCGCCTCGCGCTGGTCTCTCCCCAGGGGTACGTACCTGCCTAGGTACCTACCCAGGTAGGTATTCGAGGTTGTTAGTTGGCCGGCCCCGACCAACACACCTGTACCTACCTACCTTACCTACCTCGCTCCGAGGTACTGTTGCTGCTACTTTCTACTTGCTACTTTGTACTTTCAACGATTTAATTCCACCTCTTGGACGCGGTCAAGCACTCACAATTTACCTGACTTTTATTCTTACGGCTGCTCCTCGAGGAGATCGGCTCAAGGTCTCGATGAGTTAACCTAGAGAGAGTCAAAGCCCACCGCACCGGCCAAGTCTCCAGTCCCCAATCTTACCTTACCCCCAACTCCAGACAGACGAGTTCTTTGTCTTGGCCGCGGCCGCTTACCTTTTGGCTGCTTTCTGTGCCTTGCCAGCCCTTGGCTCATGTTTCCTTCTTATCCCCTCCGGACTACCTCTCCCATCGGATCTATCCTTCTAGAGCCCAGATTTGCAAAACCCTTATTCTTTTCTTTTCTTTCCCTCTCTCCCTGGCATTCAACCACTCCCCCCCTCCCCCTTCCGCCCCCCCTACATCATTCTGCAAACATTGCCGCTGCTGCCGTTAGCAGCCGTCCAACTCCCTCCGTTCGCATCCCACCGGCGCCGTTGGCCATCCTCGGCCGGTTGCCGGACCCGCTCCGGCCTTGCTCCTATACTTGGAGAGAGACATGGACGGCGGTCGCTACAACACGATGCAGACCCGAGCCGCGGGTAACGATGAGCAGAGACCTTCTGCCCCCCGTAGGACCAGCATCATCGCCTCAATAATCCCTTCTTCCAATGCCACCATTGTAGCCTCGGCCCCCTCGTACAACCCTACTGGTCCCCCCCAGTCCGTCTCGCCATCGCCAGCACCCCCATCACGGTCGAACCAACCCTCTTATTCCACATCAGCTACGGCTACCCAAAGCCATGCTGTCACCGCCAGTCTCTACCAGTGCGCTCACTGTCAACGACGCTACTCCCGTCCCGAGCATCTAGCCCGCCACATTCAGACGCACACCCTCGGCAAGAGGTTCGCGTGTCAGATATGCGGCAAGGCCTTTGCTCGCCAAGATCTGCTCAAGCGCCACGTCGCCAACCACAAGAACGACAACGACCCTAACAAGAAGAGACGTCGCACCGACACGTCCCCTGGTGCCGGTCGCGTCTCTCACGCCTGTCGACCTTGCGCAACCGCCCGCGTCAAGTGCGAGGAAGCTAAGCCTTGCACCCGGTGTCGTAATCGCAACCTGAACTGTGAATACACGTCCACCGAAGCTGGTTCTGCAGCTGCCATGCACCTTCTCCACCTGTCTGGGAACCCCCACGCGATAACTTCGACGCCCGGCTCGCTCGCCACCTCCCCTTCCCAGTCTGCCTATGACAGCAGCCCCTCGGCGGCGTATCAGCAGCAGCAGCAGCAGCAGCAGCAGCATCCTCGGCATTCCATGCTGCCGCAAAATCACGAGAATGGCCCATTAGGCCCGGCTCATCGCGTCAAGTTGGAAACCGGCCCTCTTTCTACGCAAGGAAACAACGCCATGGACCGAGCCGGCAACGGGGCAGTCATGGTGAATTTTGAGATAGGCAACCCGGGCGTCGATATGACTTTGCCCTTGTCCGACTTCCTCCAAAACGTCATTTACGAGCCAGAAATGGAGGCTTCGAGAATGACGGAAGCCCAGGGCCTCGCCGTCCTCGACTTTTGCGACAACTCGAATCTGGAGCTGAACGAGGTGGACTTTGGCCTACTGGATCACTGGAACATGGACGGCATGGGCAACACTGGATCGAACCAAAGCCTCACGCCCCGCACCGACGACTCCATCGACCTGGACCAGATGCGACGGACACTGGTCAAGGTCTGGACGGAATCGCCGTGGCAGTGGGCACCCAACAAGCTCGACTCCGGGTATGTGGAACACCCAAACTTCTCCGTACCGTCCGACGTTACGAGTAGCGCCGCCTTCCAAGAGAGCCGGATGAAACACGCGAGAATCGTTAGGGACAAACTGGATCAGTCGGGTCGCGACCAGATTCTGGCGGTTGTCTTGTCGACCTGCAAGAACGACAACATCATGAGCCGCGTCGCTTCCTCGTTTTTGTCACTCGAGGTGATGGACAGCTTGATCCACATCTTTCTGGCGTCGCATTTTTGCCAGACGTCGCAATGGATTCACCACGGTTCTTTCTCCATGAACTCGCAGTGGCCAGAGTGGCTTGCCGTCGCGGCCTCGGCTGGGGCTATCCTCACTCCGGTGCAAACCTTGCGCAAGTTTGGCTTTGCCCTGCAGGAGGCGGTCCGAGTTACCATTCCGGCAAGGTTCGAGGACGCCAACACGTCGATCAAGAACTTGGGCCTCTTGCAGACTTTGATCCTGGGCCAAGACATCGGTCTGTGGAGCGGCAACCGGCGCAAGATGGAGATTGCCGAGTCTCATCTTTTGATTCCCATCACAGTAAGTACCGCTTTTAGCCCGCTATTCCAAGACCCCTTCGCTCATGCTACGAACAGATGATGAGATATCGCGGTAAATTCCAGCGAGCATCGTATCCCGTCATCGAAGTCCACATGTCAGACGAAGGCGAGGTTCTCGAGAACAAATGGAAGGTTTGGTGCGAGCGTGAGTCATGGAAAAGGTAAGCTTATACTTGTGTCGTCTGGGGTGACATTGACCCCTTCCCCCCATCTTTCTTTTGCTGACGCATTTAGACTTCTTTTCCACTGCTTCGTACGAGACGCTCAGACCTCCATGACCGCACTCACTTACCCCTCCATGTCGTACTCAGAACTCACCTTACCCCTCCCCGAGGCCAAGGAGCTGTGGTTCGCGAAGTCGGCAACCGAGTGGAAGATGCACTATGTCGAACGGACCGCTGGGCGAAGCAAGCGCCCCCCGTCGATCGGCGATCTTTTTAGAGACATTGAGCTCCTTGCGACGAACCGGCAGCGGTTGGATCTGCAGTTTGCAATCTCGATATTCCTGCATGGCTACTGGGCTCTCATTCTCGAGTACCTCCAGCTTTGTTCCGTCTTGCGCACCCGGACTTGGCTGAACAGCTCGGGAGGGAAGTCGGAAGAGATGCTTCGTTCCAGGCATGCCGAGCTTTGCAAAGACCTGCAGAGCTTCCTGCTGGTGACATCCGACTGGCATGAGATGCTCTCAACCCAGGAGAGACTGGTGTTGCATCTTCTCATGATGAATCTACACCTTTCGCTGAACGACCTACAGCTGTTCTCGGGCAAAGAGGGCGAGGACCAGGCACGCCGGGTGTTTGGCGATCTTCGCGACTGGTCGCAAAGCACTGAGGCGCGCCAATCGCTCTGGCACGCGGGCCAAATTTTGCGCCAAGCCAAAATGTTCCCGCAGGGCCACCTCAAGGACTTTTACGCCGTGGCCGTCCACCATGCAGCGCTGGCGTGCTGGACACACGGCGTGGTTTTAAAGGCCGGCGGTAGGCAGCCGGTTCCGTACGAGCAGGAGAAGGTCTTCCTGGACGGCAACGAGTCGAACCTGGTGCGTCGTTTCATTGGGTTCAACCAGGGCCGCCCGGTGATACTCGGCCCCAGGAGCAGGGCCGGGGCCACCGAGGCCTCTCTCGACGATCCCAAGGCATGCATGGAGGTCGCTCAGGAGATCCTCCGGGCCAACTTTCGAGACTCGACGGATCTCCACCCGCCAATCGTCGAGAACCTGTGCCTGCTGATTAAGCAGCTGGGCCACGCTGCTTGGGCAGCGAGCGTGGAATAATGATATTTTTTTTTCATTTGTCGTGAGCATAACTGCACAACTTCTCCCATTCTTTTTTTTTTCTTTTCCTTTTTGCCGCAATGGAGTCTATAGCGGACGGTGGACGACTGTGTATACCCCTGTACCAAAAAAGCATCTGTTTACGGCGTTGAAGGTGTGGTGCATTGCATGCCTTATTGTCGAAGCATAACCCCCGGAGTTGTATTGAGTCTGAGTGGCTACAATGTCAAAAGTTTTGGCCTCTACCTTATGGCTGAGAAAAGGTGTGCTTGGTTTTCTTCTCTGTTGCGCTCCCCGGTCGTATATTCGACTCAGTTATCCCGTAACTGTCGGACTAGCCCCATATTAACAATTGATAGTGTACAGTGAACTGCATTGTAAACATCACCTGGAGCCGGACAACAAACGCGACTCGGCCAGAGTTCGTTCGACCTAGATTTCAACGTCCTATGGAGAGTGTTTCCAGCATAGTTGGCGCCGTCTAGGGGTCATCGTAACAAGCCAGCTGGGGATTCCCGTCCCCGAAAAAACCGATAACCATTTCATCAGTACGTGCAACCCGTTGCAACACCCCCTTTGCAGCCTATATAGAGGGTGCTAAAGGGTTCCCAGATAGACTGCTCTGTTATACTTTGGGCCAATGTCCTGGGTTGTTCACCTGTGCCCTAGGGGAAGCAAAAGATCCCTCCCAGGTATTTTCTACCCAACCCAACATTCATACTCCCAATGCCAGTACTTTTGGCAGCCTGCTGGCCTGATACTCAACATCCTCTCATAAGATAGATGTACTGTAATTCTTTAAGTCACCAGGTTGTATTTGCGGCGATTGACACAACAGAGATTTTTTAACTTACCCCTATAACCTTGTACACTTTTGTGCGCTACTTACAGTATCAGTTGAAAAGGAGACAGGCTGACATTCTGTCCGATTGGCCACGAGTCATATGCTGTGCCGGGATCATAACTTTTACAATTAGCTGGTGATGGATGCTATGTGTATGCTTGTCCATTGACGAGCAGGTTTCTCTGATGAGCGCCCAAGAGAGCAATCCTCCAACCCTAACACATTGGCACAGTCTGAGTGGAGAATTCTACCCAGTTGAGGGTTCCTTTCCGTTTTCTTTTTCGTACCCCTGGCAAGGTCAAAGCTTGGGGTCTCATGGAGACAAAACATGTGAGACCGAGCTTTTGACGATGTTTCTTCTTCTTCTGATGATGTTTCTGGAAGGCCTCTGTATTAGGGTCCAGGCCTTTTCGAAGGGACATAGTGTTCTTAGGAACCGTGTTTTATTCATGACTTGACTTCCTTGCCACCACCACAACCCTTGCCCACCAATCTCTGCACCCACCAGAGAGGGATCCCGCAGACGAAAACGGTGTTGAATTATAGACCTATCTAGATGGCATCTCCGATATCCTCAAGGGTTAGTCAACAGGGTGGTTATGGTCCTGGAAGCTTTCATGATTCTGCGTTTCTTAATACCACAGAAGCCATATACTGTTTTCAGTGCTGGGTATAGCACTTATACTGTGTTTCCTATTGTTTTTTTTTCCATATTGTGTACCTGTGCGACCTCAAGAGGGACCGCCTTGGCCACGTACCTTAGTAGTAGGGTCCAGGGGCTGCCCCCGGTCTTGGGACAACANCCGGGGGGGGGGGGGATATGGCACGATTGAACTTACGTAGTATCCGTACATACGTAGTACTACGTACACTTGCACCGACACAGGGGGGGGGGGTACCTACCCGACAAAGAGGGACTGGGGAGCAAAAGGGGTGTTTCTAACCGGTCCCTGAAGGCCATCTGTCAACACGTTTCTGGCGTGCTGGCACTTTGGTGTTTTACGTGTACAACCATGCGCAGAGGGAGCTTTGCCCTGTCCCAATGTAATGCAATGTGGTTGCAAAATCTTGGCTGAGGATTGCTGGCCCAAGATGAAGTCAGGGTTGCATTGGTCGGGGGCACGGGTTCCAGGCACACGGCGAGCGAGAACTTACTGGAACGCACGCTAAGAAACGCCGATGTGACAGGAACCCGGAACATCTAGGNGGGGGGGGGCATTGCAGGACGTTCTTACTTGTGTATCCGTAGCAAGTCTTGACTTACGGTTGTGAGAACGACCATGGCTCGCAGGTGCACCGTTTTCTAGCGAGGCACGTCGCGTAGGGTAAGCCCGAGTCGGAACCCTCAAGACGATGGCCGCTCCGCTTTTGGGACATCGGACTTCAGCTTCGCGAAACTAGATGAATTCCGTAGAGACCTAGGCCAGCCGGTAATGCACGGGAGGCCTCCACTTTTGACGGAGCCACGCGGGACAGAGAGATACATCATACGGAGTGCCTAGGTAGCCATGGCGCATGGCGGTCGTAGCACAACTTTGCACAAGGCACATAGCATGAACACAGTGTATTCCAGAACCACGTGGGCCCAGTCAGAGGGAATCCATCGCGCGCCAAGGAAGACTAGGGGAAACCCGCTCTCGCAGAGCCGACCCTGGAGTGGGGAGGGAGGGGCCCGCCGATCTCTACGCATCATTTCCGCTCTACACCGAACATCGAGTTCGGTCATCATCAGTCTCATTCCGTTGCGCTTCCGCAACTTACGACAGCGTGCCGGGCGCTCGTTAGGCTGTAGCCGCATCAGCTGCGGTGTTCGTCACGGTTCTCTCGCTCCAAAGCAAAGGTCGGATTATCTGTAGTAGAGCTCGAACGGAGCTCCGGGAGCTCTCCTTCCCCCCGCTCCGGGCCATCCGGAGTCCAGATCTACTGAGCCTCTGATTTTCTCAAGACGCACCCGCCGCTCACGCTAATAACATTCACCATGTACTCCCTCTCCAGTTCGGCTGTCGAACCGCGAACGGCGATAATCGTCGCCACGACCGTCGTTGCCACGCTCTCCGTCCTCTCCCTTGCCCGGCTCGCGCTCTACCCCAAATGGGGCACCGCCATTCCCAACCCGCTCAAGACCAAGATCCCTACTCTTGAGGCCGATGAGGTCAAGAAGCTGCCCTACCATACGGACTCCTTCCCGGGGGCCCGGGACGTTGAGACACCGGTGAGTCCCCTTTCTCGGCAATCCTCCTCCCTTGGGAGACGACGATGCAACCCGTAACAGGATGTCCTAGCTGACACACAACACCATAGTACGGCTCCATCCGCGTCTACGAATGGGGCTCCACTACTGGCCCCAAGGTCATTCTCATCCACGGCATCAGCACCTCCTGCATGACCCTTGGCCCCATCGCCCACGCCCTCGCCGCTCGCGGCTGCCGTGTCATGCTCTTCGACCTCTTCGGCCGTGGCTTCTCCGACGGCGTCGGCGACCTCCCCCATGACGCCCGTCTATACACCACGCAGGTTCTCCTCGCCCTCGCCTCCTCGCCGCTCGCCTGGTCCGGCACGAGCTCCATCCGGGTCATCGGCTACTCCCTCGGCGGCGCCATCGCCGCCTGCTTCGCCGCCGCCTTCCCGCATATGGTCGAGAGCCTCGTGCTCCTCGCGCCGGCGGGTCTCATCCGCGCCGAGAACTTTGGCGTCCTCGCCCAGCTGACGTTCCAGTCGGGTCTCGTCCCTGAGCGGCTCCTCGCCGCCCTCACACGCAAGAGGCTGCAGAAGCCGCTGGCGGGCAAGCGCTCAAACGCCGCCGCCGAGGAGGACGACCCGGCGGAGGCATTCGTCGACATGGCGGCCGCGGAGGTTTCGGGACCCAAGGGCACTGCCGATGGCGAGGACGTGCAGGTCGAGCGGAAGGTGCGCGAGTACGTCCCCTGGATGGTCGCGCATCACGGGGGCTTCGTGCCGGCCTTCATGTCGTGCGCGCGGTGGGCGCCGCTGACGGGGCAGCACGAGACGTGGCGCGCGTTGGGGAAGAGGGTCAAGGGGACGACGGCCGTATTCATTGGCAGGACGGATGAGGTCATCGACGTCGCGCACTATAACAAGGACGGGCTGCCGTTGTTGGGCGGCAAGGAGAATGTGCTGTGGAGGGTGCTTCCTGGCGGTCATGACTTTGTGATGACCAAGACAGACTTCATCATGCGCGAGTTGGACTCGTTGTGGGGCTTTGAAGGTGCGGTAACGAGGTAATGAAGGCGAACTTGGGTTTGCGACAACTGGCAAAGACAGACGGACAGACACAGAAGGGCGCGCAAACTCGGACACTTGGATCGCGGAACGGCATTTGCAGACGAACCGGCGGGGAGGGCATATCCTCGGGCTTCACCATCGGCAATCAATACTAACTCCAGCATCGGAATGTCAAGGTCGTCTGCCCATATTTGTCAAACGGGTCTTGTGTTGCTTACTGTGGTTGAAAAACAGAATACGCATCAAAAACACCACAAAATTAAATTTTTGAGGGTACTTTTTCGTCTTGTGTAAGTAACCTAACTGTTTTGGCCGAACAAACAGGAGCATCCGCTGGATAGAGTTCACTCGTTGCAGCAATCGGTAAAACGACGATTGAAACGCGGGACAGTCTAATGTTGAGTACTATGGCTCCAACTACCTTAAGCTTAGGTGCTTCTAATAGATTACCGCCTATTCTGAACACGGACATTCCAAAGGAGTCCAAGCACTACACAATACACGCTGATGAATGAACGATACGAGCTGCCTCGCGGCTTCGCAAACGATCGTGCCCACAAGGCCAGTCGGCTGTGTGCGAAGCCAGCCAACAGCCTATGGGCCTTCTAGTTTCTTGAGCCTGTCTCCACCATCGGGTTTTCCTGCCGTCTTCGCTCACGCCCTCTGAGGGCTGCTCTGCTGGATGGCTTCCTCCCGAACGAACACCAAACAAACAGGAGGCATCTCGATGCCAACGTCGAAGAGTATGAGGACGAAAGTGCCTCTCTTGGCGAAAGTAGACGAGTGTGAACTGACTATGATCCGGGGTCCTATGTTGGGGATCTACGAGTGCTGCTTTATCGGTCGAGCGCCTGGCTATGACACTGCAAGAAAGTCAGCAATGTCTCTAGAGCGAATCACCCAGGTGGCGAACTTACCATGTGCCAATATACTCCCTTCTTCTTCAGTAGCTCCGAGTGGCTGCCTTTCTCCAGCAGCTTGCCTTCTCCCAGGACGAAGATTACATCTGCGTTCTGCACCGTCGCAAGACGATGAGCAACAACCAACATGGTGCGGCCCTTTGCTACTTTCTCAAAGGCAGCCTGGACCAACTTCTCCGACTCGGAGTCCAGAGAGCTCGTCGCTTCATCAAGGAGCAGAATGTTTGGGTTCCTGATGAGCGCGCGAGCAATGGCCACTCGCTGCTTCTGGCCACCAGACAGGGAGACTCCCTTGCTGCCAATGTCTGTGTTGTAACCGTCCGGAAGGGAGATGATGAAGTCGTGGATGGAAGCATCGCGACATACCTGATGCAACTGTTCGTCGGTCACAGCTTTTTCGTCCACTCCTAAAAGGATGTTCTCCCGGATGGTTCCCTGGAACAAGGTGGGCTCCTGGGCCACTAACGACAGCTGCTTCCGGTACTCGTAAACGTTGACGTCGTTGATGTTCTTACCGTTGCAAAGGATAGCCCCTTTTTGCACGTCATAGAAGCGCTCCATCAAGGAGACAATGCTTGTCTTGCCGCAGCCAGATGCCCCAACGAGAGCAGCGAACTGGCCTTTCTCGACAGTTAGACTGAGCCCCTTGAAAATGGAGACATCACGAGTTGGGTACTTGAAATGGATGTCGCGCAACTCGATCTGGACACCTCCATCGGCGTCTGGGATCTTCTCGGTGGCTGGGATGAGGTCCTGGTTTCTGGATTTCCGCATGTTGAGTATCCGGTTCGAAGCTCCCGTAACCTGAGCTGCATTGGGTCCGAAACTGAGACCTTGACCCGCAGCCTCGGCGCCCTGGAACACTGCCATGAAAGAGATGAAAAAGGTTTGAGGGTTGTATTCTCCAGAGGCCAGCAGCCGGCTTCCGTACCAGAAGATGAGAGCCTGGCAGGCTAGAGAAACCGAGTCAGAGAATCCAAAAACGAAGCTGTTCCATCTGGCTTTCTTGAAAGCATTGTTGACGTGACCCTTAAGGAGATCCTCGTATCGCAAGCATGTGGTGTCTTCCAAGGTCAGTGCCGACACAGTTCGGAAAGCTCCGATAGATTCAGAGGCAAACTTGGAGCTCTCGGCGAACACTGCCGCGTTCATCTTGTCGAATTCGATCTCGTACTTGAATCGAAGATAGCCAGCTAGTATACTGATGGGCATTGTGACGCAGAGGGCAACCAAGGCAATCTTCCATCCGAATGCAAAGGCGATGGCTAGAGTGCCAATGATGTTGAAGATTGCCGTGTAAACCATGGCCATGTTGATACCGAGCAGCTCTTCTAGCTGCTTGGGGTCACCGGCTACCCTGGCCGTCAGGCTGCCGTGGGCATTCTCTTCCCCGTCGTAAAACGAGGTCTTCTGGAACAGGATGGCTTCGAAGTACTGCTGCCTGTAAGCTGCGCAGATGTAATGTGACAAGTGAGTCGACACGAATCCCATGAAGAAGTACGACAAGCCGACACCAATGGCCAGCACAGCCCACATGAGCGACCAAAAGTTGCTGTCGCTACGGATCTTGTCCGGGCTGTTTTCCGGGTTGAAAACCACTATGACCTTTGCAAACAGCCAGGCCTGCAGAGGAGTTCCGGCCGCACAGCAAGCTGCGAAGACTACAGTCAAAATGCAGAGCAGCCAGCGGTCTCGCTGCTCGTAGAGCAACAAGCCAAAACTCTGGAATAAATTGCGGTTCGTTGCTTTGGTCTTCTGGCGCGTGCTGTCGTCGACCTCCACTCCTTTGGCGCTCTTCTCTCGGGCTAGAACTGCGTCCGGTTCTTCCTCCTTGTTGTCTTCGTTGTTGTCTTCCGTCTGGTCACCGAGCGAAAGCTGTTGAGCGTGAACCAGCCCATAGTACACTCCTTCGTCGTCCTCTAGAAGGCTCTCGTGGGTGCCCTGTTCAACCACCTTGCCTTTCTTCAGGACAACGATCCGATCGGCTTGTTTGATGGTCGAAAGACGATGAGCAATGGTAATTGTCGTCCGATTTTTAGAGACCTTGTCGAGGGCAGCTTGAACAATCCTTTCCCCTCGGACGTCAATAGCACTAGTGGCCTCGTCCAGTATAACGATCTTCGGCTTCCGAACGATGCTTCGAGCAATTGCGATGCGCTGGCGCTGGCCACCAGAAAGCTTTGCTCCACTATCGCCAACCTGAGTGTCATACCCCTATTGCTGCAGGTTAGCCTACGTGCTCTCCAAAAACGACGAGAAACTTACATCCGGCAGGCGGTCGATGAACTCATCTGCAAACGATTCTCGGCAAGCCTCCTTGACAAGCTCCCTCTTCGTTTCTTCGGATTCGTCTTCCCATTGGGAACCAATGAGACCGTAAGCGACATTCTTGAAGATGGTGTCGTTGAACAAGAAAGGCTCTTGCTGGACCAATCCGATCTGAGAACGCCACCATTTCAGCTCGATATCGCCGAGAGCATGGCCAGAGGTGGTGATAGAACCCTTCAGTTCAACAGCAGCTCCAGTTTCCTCGGGGGTGAATATTTCCTCCTCGTCCGTGTCATCTCTGACTTTCTTCTTTCCTTTCGTCTTCTGGGCTCCTTTCGTCTTGTCCTTTTCGATTGTCTTGGCGATAATGTGCTGGTCTTGCAGGGTGTACCAGCGCTCAATCAAGCCTACAATGGTACTCTTGCCCGAGCCCGAGGGCCCCACGATGGCTGTGACTTTGCCAGCCTCGATGGTCAGGTCCAAGCCATCCAGTACTTTGACGTGCGGTCGGCTTGGATAAGCGAAGGTGACGCCCTTGAACTCAATATTCTGGTTGGCGAAAACCTGGGGACCCTTCAGCTCGCCGGTTCTCGGACGGGGAGCGTCAATGACAGTGAAGAACTCGCATGCTGCTACCATTGCTTTGCTGATGGCAAGCAGAGGTGTACTGATACGCTCGAGAGACACGACGACGAGCATGACCGACATCAGGACGCTGTTCCGCAGGTTAGTGGGTGGATCCTATAGCCCCTTGATGTTGCTCACATGATAACCTCACCCACATTGTCGACTCGCCCGTCCACCCAGGAATGCGTCCCATACCAGAAGGCAAGACCAAATGCACCGAATAGAGCAAAGAACTATGTGTGGTCAGATCATGCCATCGATTGTGTACGAGGGAGAAGGACATACGACAAGACCGAACTGGAGTGCTATCAAAGGAGCCGTAGATTGGCCCTTCTGTCGCGCAACAGTAACCCAGTGCGCATAGCTAGCAGCAATGCGGTTTTCCGCGCCACAAGCGGTGACGATTCGGATGCTTGAAAACGCCTCACTAGCGACAGCCGAAGCCTTGCCCTCCGCTTTTGTCATTTGGGTGTGGCCTTTGATGACGAAAGGCAGTAGGACCGCCAGGACAAATAGAATGAACAGAATGACAGATGCCGTAACAAGAGTTAGGGACCAGCTGTAGATGAAAGCCACGATGACGGCAGTCCAGATAGTGCCGTTGAACTCGAGGAAGACCCCGAGTTTTTCTGATATGCCAATCTGAAGAGTGTTGGCGGTGGAGGTGATGGTGGAAGCCGCCGCCCCAGCCGGCATCGAATCAAGTACGTGGATAGTCTGGCCAAAAAGACGTTGGAGGTAGTGTAAGCGGATAGCAGCGGACAACCGAATCCCGATCATCCGGAAGCCGAACTTGTTGATGTAGTTGAGTACCCAGCGGGCCAAGAACAGAATGAAGAGGTAGAGGGCCTGTCTGTCAGCGACACTCTTGAAGTCTTCTGCTGTGGTTGTGCCACCGAATGCATTGAACTGGCTGATGAGCTGACCGAAGACGACTATATCCCCACAAAGTTAGATCAAATAAGGGGAAGCAGCACCGTCGCGGCTCACTGTTCATTAGCGGCAAAGTAGTGCCAGCGGCAATCGAAGAAAGACCGGCAGCGACGTAGGCAAAGATGTCCCACTTTGTGGCATATGAGAAGACGCGTAGGTAGTCTTTGAAAGTGGGCTCTCGCTCGGGTCTAATCTTGACTTCGGGAGTCGGCTTCTCGTTACTGATGGATGTGGAATGCTTCGCATTGTCCTTGTCGTAAACGAGATCGGAGGTCGTTGGCGGTAATAACCCATCTGGCGGGGCAGTATCCGGATTGGCAGCGCTCATGACGAATTCCTTGCGGATGGAGCTCGTGAGAGTATAGCCTTTGGGTATTGTGTTCGAGAAGGTATGAAAGCGTGGAACGGGCGAAGTCAAAAACAGCACAAACAGGGTATGGCCAGTTATAAGATGTTTTTAGATGTGCGGAAAAGGTGAGCGTGAGAGCAAAAGACGAGGATGGTTGGCGGCGTGTTTATACGTGCGTGCCTGACCTGACGAAGACGCTACGAGAGCAGATAGATGACGAGCAACAAGTGCCTCACAAAGACGCATGGATGCCAAATGCAGAGACAAGGCAGACAGCCACCGTAAACTTCCATCTCTGATGCCTCGTAAATTCGTATCGTACACACTCCAAGATCGAACATTTACGAGCCGTGCAGTAGTGAGGCATCTCCGGTAGGTAAGCCCCAGAGACACTTACTTACCTAGGTACCTTGGTACTCGGTGGAGCTGACCAGTTGACCCTAGACCCGCGAACCGGAACACAGCAACGGGTCCACTTTCGGATGGATATTTGTCCCGCTTAGGAACGATCTACCTGCCTGTATCAAACACACGCGCCACTACGGATCTACGTCCTTACCTTAGTGTAGATGCTTGCTGAGGCCCTTCACTTGAGTTTAATTGGAGTCCAGTTGCTTGTGAAAACGACCTCCCAGAGTACGTGAACAAAACACAGCATTTGGCATTTACTGGATGTACTTTTCCTTGAACCATCACAGCTTCTGAGCCATTTTCATCCTAAAGTTGTATCTTTATATCGGACGAGCGATCCGGCATCATTTGGCACTTAAACACGACAGTACTCTGTGACCCCAACCGAATCTCCACTGCAACAGCCCCAAACCGATTACATAGGCAGTCTGTTTTACTGCTTTACCGCACAGTGACGTTTCCAGCCAATGTAAGCAATTATTGATTTGACAGCTGCCCTGGTTTTTGTAGCCTATCAGCATTCGAGTCGTAATTCACCCAAAGCAGTTAGCGTTGTCTTACAGTTTCGATCCAAACCCACCCCGGACGACGTAAAAAATCGTTCATTATACGGGCCGTGCATCGGCAAGGAACTCTAGCGCCTCTTTTTGATAGCTCCAATCCGATGCCATTGTCGACAGGTAGGCAGTCCATCTGCAGATACCGCAATACAATGATGGCTTTCCTTTCTCTCTCTCTCTAACGACGTCTCATACCCGACATGATCACATCAAGCACCTGCCTAGAAACGTGGCACATACTTTCAACAATTTCTAATCCATCCTAAGGCGTAGCCTGGTAAGATGACACTCTTGCTGCCCAATGTGCGAGCGCCACTGAAGTGCCCGCTACTGCCTACAGCCACTTGCGGCTTGTCACTCTGACCAAAAATGTATTTCTACCCAGTTCCATTGGCTTGTAGTTGCCAAAAGAAGAGAGATAAGCAACAACATGTATTGCGTCATTCGTGTGCCTCAGTACATATCTCGTCCAAGTGCGAAGTAGTAGGTAAGGTACCTACAGTTTTCCCAGGCCCCAACCAATGCAACCAGTCAACCGTTATGTGGCGTGGTGACCCGTCCTCTCGGAGTCGGATTCTAGGCAACGCCCCGACTGTACAGGTAGTCTGCAAGGTTCCAAAGCCGCCTGCCGCCCGGTACGGAGCAAACGGGCCGGAAGCTGTTTGAGCACCACGCAATTGTGATGAAAGGGAGAGTTGTGTGTGATTTTGGAAAGAGGGGCTCAGTAACTCAACGCAACTAAGAAATTGAAGCCACCTTCTTTGGAAGGTAGGTCGATAGCCTTAACAGCATCTCAGGGGCACATCTCAGCCAGTAGGTTCAACTCAACTGCAAGCCCACCCCAACTTTGTGCCTACGAGGCTTGCGTGACGTGTCGAAATGGAGAAAGTGTTTAGAGAGAAATAGAATGCCGCTGTAAGAAAAGGAGTTGTCAGCCGTGATCCGGTGATCGAGTTGACGCTGCGACTGAGTATCCGCTGTTGCCGGAAGAACTCCCGGCAACGGCCAGCCTTACCACTGGGGCAGGGATCTGCTATGATTGATACGACAACGTCATTGGGCGCGCATGTGTGGTGCATCCCCGTCCAGTCGCAGCCTTGCAGCTGTTTTTTGACCTCACAAATCCCCCCTTCCCCTCCCACCCCCAAAACAGTCGTAAGTCAGTCGGGCCCCTCCAAAACTTGCGATTGAGTCACCCACCAAGATTCCCCGCGGGCCGTTTTTACTACTTTAAAATCGGGTTCCCCTCTGCGCAATTGGAAGCCAGGTGAATGCAGATCCAGGTGAAGGTTTTCTCGAGGTCCGCCCGACCGGCCTACCGACTGACTTTTCTTTCTCAAAGCCCAATTCCACCCCCTCTTTGGCTTAAAAGCAGGATTGTCGCCCGAAGTAGACCCAGTTGTCGCGCAATCTCTTCGTCGCCCTTTCGTTACCAGATCGATAGCGAACAGTTGCCCACCATGGCGCCCAAATCGAAGTTCGAGCTGAAGACCCCCAAGGGCACCAAGGATTGTCAGTCACCACCCTGTCACTGTCTGCGCCGAGATGTTGAAAGATTGTACGCCGCGACTAACACAATGTCCTGCTCAAGGGTTTGGCAAGGACATGCTTATCCGCGAGAAGATTTTCTCGCAACTGAAGGGTGTTTTCCAAAAGCATGGTGGCATGGAACTTGACACCCCCGTTTTCGAGCTAAAGGAGATTTTGTCCGGCAAGGTACGGCATCCGTGTTTACCCCTTCCTCCACCTACAAGTGACGCATACGAACCCCGCGATCCGCTCCAAACCTCGATTTCACGCAAGAAACTGATCGACACTGCTGTGAGTAGTACGGCGAAGACTCGAAGCTCATCTACGACCTTGCCGACCAGGGTGGTGAGCTCACCTCCCTGAGATACGATTTGACAGTCCCTTTCGCACGATGGCTCGCCATGAACAAGGATGTTCAGAGCGTCAAGCGCTACCACATTTCGAAGGTCTACCGCCGGTAGGTTTCACACCGGCTTTGCCAACATATCTGCGCGGCTAGCTGACGTACCATAGTGACCAGCCTGCCATGAACAAGGGCCGCATGCGCGAATTCTACCAGTGCGATTTCGACATCGCCGGCACCTACGACTCCATGCTCCCTGACGCCGAAATCATCCGAATCGTCGTCGAGGTATTTGAAGGCCTCGGCTGGAACGGAAACTACACCATTAAGCTCAACCACCGCAAGATCCTCGACGGTATTTTCGAGGTGTGCGGTGTGCCCGAAGACAAGATCCGGACGATATCATCCGCCGTTGACAAGCTTGATAAGCTCCCCTGGGCGGACGTCCGTAAGGAAATGACTGAAGAGAAGGGCCTGGACGGAGAGGTTGCGGACAGGATCGGCGAGTGGGTAGTCCAGAAGGGTAAGCAGGACCTGCTCCGCAAACTGCAGCGGGATGACAAGCTCTCGGCCAACGCCTCGATGAAGGCCGGCATGGCTGACCTGGAGCCCCTGTTCAACTACCTCGAGGCCTTTGGTGCCCTCGACAGAGTGTCGTTTGACCTGTCTCTTGCCCGTGGCTTGGACTACTACACGGGCGTCATCTATGAAGTTGTCACGGAAGGATCAGCACCTGCTGCTACCCCTGACGCGGACGATAAGACAGTCAAATCCAAGAAGAAGAGCAAGAGCAAGGACAAGGACGACGAGGACCGCTCTGACGATCCTAGCGTCGGTGTTGGCAGCGTCGCCGCCGGTGGACGGTAAGCAGCATGGCAATACTTCTTATCGCAGTTCTCGGCTTGCTAACCCGATGCCAGCTATGACAATCTTGTCGGCATGTTCTCTGGCAAAACCCAAATTCCGTGCGTCGGTGTAAGTGCCTGTCAGCAAAACAAAGCAGGCCCAAATGCTGACGTCGAAATAGGTTTCTTTTGGCATTGAAAGAATATTCAGCATCACCAAGGCCAGGATGCAGGCTGAGAGCGAAGCCCCGCAAAGCACGGTCGACGTTTTTGTCATGTCCTTGGGATCCAAGGCCGGCCTGATCAAAGAGCGACTTGAGGTCTGCTCGAAGCTGTGGGACGCGGGTGTCAAGGTGAGAATGGCAAAACATGCACAGACTTGAGTTGCGTCAAACAGGGAGCCGACGCTGACACTGCATCGAACTTGCAAGGCCGAGTTCCTTTACAAAGTAAAGCCCAAGCTGCCGCCGCAGTTCAAGGCGGCGGAATCCAACGCAACGCCGTTTGCCATCATCCTTGGCGACGACGAGGTGCAGAAGGGTGTAGTCCGGATCAAGGAGCTGGGTCTGCCCGAGGGCCACCCTCAGAAGGACGGCGAGCTTGTTGATATGGCGTCGCTCGTCCCTGAGGTGCAAAAGCGTCTGTCACGGAAGCGCGAGCTTGATGGCCTCGCCAGACAGGCCGAGGGCCTGAGGGTCGTAGGTGGCATGCGGGGTGAGGACATCAAGCCCGCATCTGCGTCGGCCAAGGTGTTGGAGACGTCCGCTGCTGATGTCGCCGCCGCTGTTCCGGAGGGAGAGAAGCTTGCGGAGACGACCGAGGAGAGTAAAGCCGCGCTGAATGCATAGGTGGATGGCGAATGAATCAGTAGAAAGCAAAAAAACAAAATAGACAACTGGCAAATAAACTCTGCTATCACACCCCAGACGGTGATTGTCCGCTTATTTCCGAACAATATTCCTTCCTTTTGCATCGGATTTAGAAGTAACATCGTGTCGTCTATTTCGAGCTGTCGCCATGATCAGGTAGGAGGACCGACCGGTCAAGCGTAACGTCTGTTGCCCCTTTGTACCGCCACGTAGGTAAGGTGAGCATGGACTATAGATGTTCCGTTCCCCTGGAGGATTCGACACAAAGGGGAGGCCCGGCATCAACGGCGAAGGAAGCTCCAGCAAGGGAACAACGGTGGGACTGTCAGGCACAGAAAGCCTAGGGCTTCGTCGCACGATGGGGCCTTTAGTGCTGTAGCCAATGCGCGCAAGTCAGCCAGACAGGCGGCCAATGCCCATCGAGCCTCAAGAGATGAATGGCCTGACGTAGGAGACCGGTCTGTTTTCTTTTGGACCCAGGAACATGCCCGCGTCCCCGACAACAGATTGATCAGGAGAGATCTTGAGTTCGGCAATTCCGACAAAGGAATCGCCTCCAATCCAATGTTGAGATCACCAAATCTCGAATCCAGGATGCTCTTCAGGTGTGTCCGTGGTGCTGATCCGCGCGATCTGGGTTACTCTACCCCTCACGACCTACCCTGGCTCGGCCCGCATAGACATTGACGATAAGCAAGCAAGCAAGCAAGCGGGGGAAGGGGTTCAAGGAACTCCTGGTCGTGAACCCCGCTGACATCGTGATCAGTTGACAAGGGCTTTGGTCGAGGCTGATAAGGGCGGGCCTTTTGGTCAGAGGTAGAGACCACTGACAGCGCGAAGGAGAATAGGTAGAAACTTGTTGCGAAATAATCTGACCGTCGTCCCAGACGAAGTATGGATCGGAGGCTGCATGAAGAGGCTGACGGATGACTGATGTGGTGTGGTTTCCGCCCGCTACTGCAGCAGCATGGACCGGGCCTAGGTGCAGTAACCGTTCATCTGAACTTAAGGTATGTATTATTCCTTTGGAGTCGAAGTGTTTCTCCGCCGTGCCTAGTTGGTCAAGGTTGTCCTCGTCCAACATGCGGGCCAGTTCTCAACCGTGGAACCAGGCTACTCCCATTCTTTCTGCACACTTGTTGCATGGCATTTTGCCCAAACAACCATGGACACAAGACTGAGCTTCGCGAGGCCTCGAACGTGTGAACGAATTACTCTGATTTTTTATCTTGCGGTGAGGACCAGAAGAGTGACACCGAGAGCCAAGGTGCAGCTAATGCAACGGTTATAGGGATTGGAGGTGCATGCCGTCTGTGTATTTTGTTTTAGTATTGACAGAGAGACCTGTGCGCGTGACTAAAGTCACGTTGCATTGGAGGAACGGTGAGGGGAAGGTAATGTTTCGTTTCGGTCCTAATTCTTTCGATGATGCGGGTCCGTGGCCCGACAGCGCTCTCAGACCTCCACCCAACCCCCGTTTACCTTCGGACGAGTACGGATATGCTTTCGGACACCCAGTCGTTGTTTGTATTGCCCGAGGTTCGAGGGCACGAAAACGAGCACGAGCTGGATCGAACGGCTGGAGCGTTAGTCGGATGTCGGATATGAAACGAGATGATGCGAGCTGATGGTTTTGACAGGGGCCTCGAGCAGCGTTTGGCAACTGATTCGTGTGAAGGCGGCCGGCCGGTCAGTGTGGTGCGGTGGTTAAACTAATGTTCCTCTGCCCTTTCCTTTTTTCGTGACGTAGGCTTTTGCATTGTTGACGGTTGGCTTTGCTAAGTCGCTTTTCTCTCCAAGAGCCCAGGCCCCGGAAGGCTGGAGTACCATGTTGCCGCCTCCTTTGCAAGGCAGTCGTGGCCGTTGCGCGACGCGATCTCGTTCGGCAGTCTTCCTTAATGGAGCGTTCTACCTGTCCGGTGAGACCTCTCAACGTGGGCATTCGAGGGGGGTTGGTAAATGCCGAGACGGGGATAGGCGGTGCACTAGGGGCACGATGAGGTTACCACGTTTCCGGGACCGCTGGACGATGTGGGTGGTAACGTACGTTGACAGAGGTAGGTATTTCTATGCGTATCTTTCAACGGAGACTCGCTGGTTTGTCATACTCCATGCAAGCTGCATTACTCGAGTGCCGGCTCGCCGGGCACCAAATGGATAGGCCATGGCTGAGCAGTGAGCAGGCAGGAGGAGGCCCAAGGCCTCAGGGGGAAAGAGGAAGGAGAACACAGGCTAACCAAGTCCTTTACCCATGTCTCATGGGGGCATAACGGCTTGAGCAGGCCAACGGGGTGATAGCAGGGCTGCGGTGCGTATTGGGAATTTGAGACTGGGTGGGATGCTGTCACTTGTCATGAACCTAGAAGGCAATGTGCATGTTGACAGTTACGGATACGGATACTATGGGAACAAGTCCAATGAGGTGCAATGAAAGGCGGCAAAGGCGAGACGAGGTTGCAAGGGTTGTGGCAAGGGAGGAAAGGGGGAGGCCCTCATCATCTCATGGGGCGTGGAAGGGGAGCACGGGAGGAAGCTGCGTGGAAAGTGACGGTCGGCCAGGGAAGGGAAAGACGACGGAGATCTGATGCAGGGGTAGAGGCGGATCCGTCGTTCGGTTGACGGCTTGTGGCTTCCGGTGCATGAAGAGCAAGGCATAGATGCCTGGGCACTTACCGTCCGGTACCTACCTACCTGATGTAATGCTTGTAGGTACGAGGATTAGCCAGTTTCCAGGTATTTTGGATCCCTACCTGGGGTGGAAGATACTTAGACAGATAAGTAGGTACATACAGAGGAGGTGTGTTGAAAGCTATGCAGGGTGGGCTGTCCAGTCGCCAGGTGACTGGTGACTCCCCTTTCCGAATTCTAGGGCGAAGGCAACGATAGTCACCCCCGTGACCCGTCCGGCAACAGTAGCATGCGGGAAGGTGATTGACGGACCTGGACACTGGGGCCATGGACCACAGGCTTGACGGTTGGCTATGTAAGCCCCACCGCGGTGAAATTAACTGGGTGAGTGTTTGCTGCTTAAGCCCTCCATTAGCCAGGAAACTGTGGTGTGGTTTCTGCCACATGCTTGCTTCACCTTTGGTCTTTGGAGAGAATCCTTCCCAAGCAAACTTTTCCCTTTTCCTCTGGAGCAAGGGTCCCGAGTGTCTTCCAACCGTCTCGCATCATACCTGGTTAGTGGCCCTGATGTCTTCTTTTGATCGCACAGAGATGCGGTTCCCTGGCTCGTGTCGTAACATGAAGTACGGAATCTTCTTCAGCATCATCCCTCTTGCTAAATGACACCAGTCCAGCCGGCGCGCGAATCATCTCCGTCCGTCCTGTGCAATCCACAACGGGACCGCAAATCGCCCGTCTTCCCCATCCCATTCACCATATCCCAAATCTAACACTCACGAGTCACAGAGCTCATCCTTGCTTGAAGACTGCCGGACTGGCAAGGCGTTCTTGTGTGTGCGGAGAATACGGATCTCGCACATACAAACGCCATCGACGACGGTCCGGGACCCTCGTCACATCTTACTACTACGTACCTACCTACGCCTCCGTCCACGAGCACCGTTCGTAGCGCATCCACCCAGCGTACCCACCAAGCGGACTACCCAGGGCCCAGTCGCGAGGTGGGAACTATTTGCAACTTCCAGATTACAGAGGCGACTGGTTGGTTACCCCCTTCCCGAACAACCCAGGCCTTTCCACAGCACCAAAACAGCGCGTCCCAGCTCGCAGCGTGCCGCGCAAACATCCGCTCCAGCGTATCCGTGGTAAATGGGACTGATGCGCAGCATGGCAGCGCGCACTCGAGGTCGGGGGTGCAAAGTACCATAAACCAGAGCTACATCTGCACGCAAGAGACGTGCATTAGGTGTGGACTCACCACTTCATCACCAATGACCATACGCAACACTAACGACGAGCAGGGCTAGCAGCAAGGGTTGTGTTCCCCTGCCACGCCGGTGCCAGGGGAACGCACCCCTCAGCGAGATGGAGCATGAGATGCAGGTCCGTCCTCGAAAGAGAAGGGGAAAAATCTCGTCGCGCGGGCCACGCCTGAAGCTTGTTCCCCTTTTCTCACTAGCCCAACGTCGATGCGCAAACATCCTACGCGAAGCAAACTAGACAGAGGGAAAAGCTCGAGCCTCGAGCTCGACGGACATCCATTTCAGGACCCGCGAAATCACCTCCCCTGGATGCGTCCCATCAGGTACTTGAATACCGCCCATCCCCCCTCCTGATAATGCCCGCGGCTGGCCCGTCTACTTTGTGTTTTTGAGATCTTTCTCCGTGATTCCCTAGCCTCTGCCCTCGTTTCTTCGTGGATTTCTCGCATCGCCTTGCTTGCTCACCTGGTGCCATCCACATTACCAAGTTCCCGACCGTCGGCCTACGATTACTACAAACCGGTTTCTTTCCTCGTAACTGTTCTAGCCTTGACTCGGTGGGCCGGCAATTCGTCATCCCAAGACTGATGTTCCGTCGCTGGTCTCACATTCGACGTTCTGTCAGCTGCCACCTTCACTCAATACATTGCAACCGCACACGGTCTTTTCAATTGGCTGGCCTCGTTTAGTTTCTGCCTTGCTCGACGTCAAGCCTGCCCTGGGCGATCTTACACAACCTGCTGCTCTGGTTTCTTGAACTGCAAGGTTATACGAATCCACCCAATAAAGCAAATCTGATACACATCACGTTGGCGTTTTGCGACACAACTCACGTCATCCCTTTCCCGTTCGTCTGATTAGCCTCGGAGACACGAACGTGGGAATCCTGGACACCTATCAACTCAACACCACCTAGACGGCGCCTGGCACAACCCCTGGTTGAAGATCACTTTCAGTGCTGAGGCCAACGACTAATCCGCTCGCAACCTAGGCCAAGTTCAGACGACTTGAGACCGTTCCCGAGTCCCGGTGCACCGCCCGTTACGCATTTCTGGGGATTTACCCACTTACACCGAACACGGAATCGTTTTGCATCGACTCGTTGGGCGTATCTCAGCCATCACTCGTCGTTCCTCGCTCATCCGGGTGGAAACTTCTACCTGACTGCCTCAACAACTTGATCTCCTAGCATCAAGTGCTTGCTCGGGCGACTTGACCTTCATACCTTCACCCAACAAGCATACGCTACCAGCCCTCCACGATGGGTGGTTTAATACCCTTGCTTCTCAAGCCTGTCGCTGCTGGTTCCCGCGGCAGTATCGTCTTTCCAACCAACAAACCCGCGTCGTCGAGCTCCTCTGCGCCACAGTCAACGGTAGCAACGGTGACACCAGTCAGTCCAGCTGTGCCCCCCAAATCGCGCATCTCGAGGCGCCTGTCAATGCAAACACCGGCATCGATTCCGGTCCTGCCCTACACCTCTGCAGAATGGAGCAAGGCCGTGTCCGAGGTCAAACGTCAGTACATGAACCGAAAATATCGGCCATGCTCTTTGCGCTGCTGCGAAATCCTAGACAACATCAAGGAATCTGTAAGTCACATGTCTGATGGTTGAATGGGCCCGGAATCGCTAACCTAGAACCGAAGGCAAACATTGAGCCGGCGTACCTGATCTACCTCCACTTCTATGCTGCCAGCTCTTTTGACATGCTTTCGCGTCCTTTACAGGGCACATCTCCGTACCGCACAATGCTCCTCCAGCAGGCCCGGGATCACTACACACAGGCATCGAATCTAAGCAAGGCTGCGGACGAGACTATGGCCCGCTCATCACGACCATCCTCAGCGGCAACATCGAGCATGCACTCCCCTTCAAGCTCAGTCTCGTCTCGCGCCTCATCTCGAACATGGACGAACTCGACGGCCTTCTCATCGCCTACCCCATCTGTCTATTCCGTCGACGAGGCCGTAAACAAACTCTCCAACAATCAAGCTCCCCAAAAGAAGCGCGTCACCTTCTGCGAAGTTCCTGAGGAATCTTTCATCCGCCCTGACTCTCCCACTCTTGGCTTCGAAGACTTTCTATGTGCCCCGCAAGAACCCGAGCCGCGCTATCTCCCGGTTCTTCCTGAGGAGCCAGAACCCGCTGACGAGCCCGAGGAGATGGCGAAGCCGCCAACACCGGAGCCCTTGAATGAGGACTGCGATGCCTTTGACTTCCTCCAGGAGCGCTCCATCCACCGCTACTGCGGTTTGCTTTCCAGCCTGCGATCACAAATTGCAGTTCACATTGCAGACATCGAGGAGCAGCTTGCTACGCCCTCTCGGACCCTTCCCTCCGTCAACTCGCCTCCTACTAGAGCCGCCACCCCGGAGCTCAGCGACGAGTTGCGCAGCCTCGACATCAAGGCTCGGATCGAGCGTCTCCGCGAGAACAACTGGCAGCGTCGCCGCTTCGACGCCAGCCGCTACGAGGCGCTTCGCGAAAGCGTCCTCGCCGAGCTATCCTGATGGATTGGATCTACCTCCGGATCACATCCACCCATTCAACCTTCCACACTTTCTGCTCCTAGTTTAGTTTTCACGTGATACCACCGGCACACTTTCCCTCAAATGCTATTCGTGCCATCATTTCTCAAGGCGCATTTCATATTCTTCCCATTTTACGACAGACCAAAAGCATACAGGATCGGTAACCAGGGCAAACCAAAAAGGGAGGCGACTCTTGCGTTTCACGGGGCTTTCTCTTTACCGATCGACTCAGCATCTTAGAGCAAGACGGCGCACGGCAGGGAGGGTTTTTTTATTTTATTAATCGAGGGTTGGTTTATGTTTTGTTTGCATCTTCTCAAGTATGCCTTGCATCAACCACGTCAACGACTCGTAACGAATAACCAACACAATATAGTATTAGTAGTTTAGAGCCAGGAGGGGGTTTTCCTTCTAGCGCAGCCACATGCCCGACTTCACGTAGTCGCAATGCCAATTTGCAAAGTCCATCTTGGAAACTGTACCTTTCCCATCACATTGGATGCCTTGGATGCCCAGTTGTGTATGTTTAGCCTTCCTTCAAGGGCATTCGCCGGCGGTGCGCCTCAGGACAAAACCGATATTGCTTAGACCGAACCACTAACGTGGCCAAACACCTCAGGCGGCCAGATCTGTCAAACGCCACCCACAGCATCTGTCCATACGACCTGCAATGCAAGCAAAATCCGGTCGATGCAAATGCGAAAATTGATTCCTTAAGGAATTGATGGTTTGATGTGGAAAACGTGTCTCCCTTGCTTTTCTGCTCCTCCCATCCGCTCCGACGAAGCAACAACAAATCAACAATGACGAAGTCCTGTATCCGGGCTTGAAACGAAATGAGTACGCAACCAATAGGACAGCGCGATAAGGAGGGAAATATCAACAACATCAATAGATGCTCTAGAGCCGCAATCGAGTCCCGCTGTATCATCCAACCCGTGTGGTATCATCTTCCTGGGTCCCGCTAAAACCGTCAGCATCGCCATTGAGAGGGGGGCATCGTTCATCAGCCCTGGAAGCTGCGTCTTTTGTGCTCCTTCTCTGCCTCCTCCTTCACCTTGAGCGTATCCTCCTGCTGCTTCATTTCGCGGACCTTGGCAAGGACAACCTCGCGGAAGATGGCCCCCTTGATCGTCTTTGACAAACTACGCTTCTCGCCAACGGCGATGTCATGCGCGCCGACGTGCTTGGACTGGTCGGCTGCGCTGATTGCATCGGCCGGGAAATCCGAGTCTTCCGTGTCTTCCTCCTGGGCCTTGAGGGTTTCGATTCTGTTGGCAAGCTTGACCATTTCGATGCCGCGGCGAAGACGAGCCTTGGCAATGTACGCCTTGATCTCGGGAAGCAAGTTGTGGTCGGTGGCGTTCTCTCCGCTAAGCCAGGGGTGACGGAGCGCCTCCTGTTATCTTGTCAACGGTCTGATCTTGACAGCGTTCGGTTAGGTCAACTAACCTCACTCGACCAGCGCTTCACGGGCTCCGGTTGTAGAAGATGCAGGATGAAGTCTTTGGCATCATCGCTAACATCCTTCCAGTAACGCTCATGGAAAACGACCTGGGCATTACTGCACTCATCGATAAGATCCTGGAGGTTCTCAGAGCGGAAAGGAGAATAACCGCAGAGAAGAGTGTATGTGATAACACCCATGGACCACATGTCCACAGGCTTGCCGTGACCCTTCTTCAGCATGACTTCGGGGGCCGCGTAGCCAAAGGAGCCGGCCATTGTTGTAAGAACCTCGTCCTTCCTATCGAGCATCTTCGCGATACCGAAGTCGGCCAGGACCAGGTCGGACTCGGCGTCTCTGGTCAGGTAAAGAAGGTTCTCGGGCTTCAGATCTAACTTTTGAGTCAGCAGGACTGCGTACGAATGGTACGAGACTTTGGGAAGAGCTTGCCTCTGTGCACCACGTTGTTCTGGTGCAGGTAGTGGACGGCCTCAAGGACCTGCTTGATGGTTTGCGAAGCGTCCTTCTCTGTGAACTTGCCCTGCTCGCAAATCCGGTCGAAGAGCTCTCCGCCTGTAGCCAGCTCAGTAACGATGTAGTACTTGTCCTGCAGGACGGTTGTCAGAGCTACTAGGTTAGGAAATGGCTTCAAATGGTGCAGCACTTACACGCGACTCGAACCAGTCGAGGAACTTGACGATATGGGGGTGCTTGAGGCGCTGGAGCATGTCCAACTCATCGTATACCATCCTCTCATTGCCCTTGACGTTCTTTTTCAGGATAATCTTCACGGCGCACTTGCCAGTAGGGCCGTCAGCTTCACGGACAATACCGTACGTTCCAGCTCCAAGGGTGCGTCCGAAGCGGTATTTGGCCCTGGAAAAAAAAACATTAGGATGAGATCTTCAAACTAGTATAATCGAGGAGGGGTTCGGACTTCTTGTCGTAGCTCTCGGGCTGACCCTGCAGCCTGCTCAGCATGTTGGAGACTGTAGACGGATTTGTGGTCAGCATCGGTTGTAACACAAGAGGGCCAGGGTCGGAGAAGTTGCTTCATGAGGCGAGGACGGCTGAAGCAACAAAAACAGAGCGAGGCTGGCGGTTCGCAGGCATTGTGGAACCAGTATTCAACGCAATCGATGGTGGCACTTACAACTCATTTTGTTGACGAGAAAGCGATCGCAGTGAGAGAAGGGTGTTCGAATGACTGGGCCACGTGAAGTGCTGAGTCGATGGAATAGGTTGTCAAGGAGGAGTTCAGCGACAGGACAGGAACGGGAGCGTAGACGGGCGTTTATGGGGGAGAGATGCTCGAGCCTGGCGCGTAGGGGAAGGGAAAATCCAAGCAGTCCGAGAAGGCTCGAACCCTGGACTAGACGGACAAGCAGCTGCTGATGGAGACTTGCAAGGTCGACTGCGAGAGGGTCCAGGTTGGGTGTGCTGGGAGCTGCGGGTGCTTGGTTTGAGGGGTGAAGTGGGGTAAATGGAAGACTGGAAGTGCGATGGGAAGGGAGGTGAGGAGGTGAGCTTCACAAGTAAAGAAGAGGAAGAGACGCGGTGGTCCAGTGCCTACGGAGTACCTACCTTTTTAAACTATCGAGGTCCTGCGGTAAATTGGTGCATGAGCGACATTTCTGCCGAGTATCTCGCACAGCACAGGATTCCCTTTTCCCTCATCCCGTGAGACGTAGGAGCCTCCAGAAGCATCGGAAGCAACCTCAAGTTGGAAATAGGCAGTACGGCCAAACAGCAAAGGAGGCAGCTCATCCATCCATCACAAAGTTAGCAGCATTCAGGGGCCATGTAACCATGGCAAGCCGGAGTGAGCCTTGTGGGCGGCTAAGAATTAAACAGGATGCTCAGGCAGACAACTGAGGGGCGGAAGGGGAAAGCACGGACATGGCCGTGATGAATGCGCTTGCAAGGGCCCCAAGAGTGGGTCGCCGCATCCTGACGACTAGTAAGACGGTTGGCTGAAAAGTGTGGCTGAGGAGGCCGCTTTCCACCTGGTTTCGCTGCGAGTTGATTGCGGAGCTGTACGGATACAAGCAGACAATGTTTCTGAGTGACCAGCATCCCGGTCGCAGGCGCATGGCGAACCAGCAACGTAGGCAGATCTGGTAGTACTTATTACTTACTCACAACACACAGCGATAAATACACATTGACAGCATGGCCTCCTCACGAGGCTCTCAGATAGCAAGACTACACATGCGCCGAAGGAGACTACGGGCACAAGACAATGGTTGTTGTCTGACCGTCACGTGTTCGCATGCCTCTCGGGAAGCTTGGGGCACACATGTCGAGTGTAATCTTTATTCCTTCTTTAGGTCCAGATATTATCATCGTATTTGCCTGGCCCTTGAAGATACCCAAGATGCTCCTCGAGTCATCGGCCCAGATACTCTCCTCGACGATTGAGCAAGCCAATGCTGGATAATAAACCTTGGTGGCCGGAACAATATCCTCAAATCCCACAGCAAGGGGTATTTTACAGTCTACCGCCATGTGCATACCTACATATGTAGCATGCGGGTACGGAAACGTTCTTTCAGGGACCAAGACCTGCTTGAATTGTTGGAAGTAAAATGGGACCCGCCAGCGTGTGCGTTCCTGATCAATGGTGCACCCGAGCCTGTGTAGAATCAGCATCCAATCCCTTCTCGTAGCGTCATTTTGGCCTTGCAAAGTCTTAGGTAATCAATCGGCTACCTTCGACCTTGCGCCTGTAACCTGAGCACTGTCTGCTGTTACAGTGCCTTTTCGCGTGGGTCGACCAACAAAGACCTGCTTGCCAGCTCATCATTGCATCTTCTCTGACGGCACAACTCTTTCTCTTCGTCGTCCCTTTCCTGCATCTTTGCATCTTTGCGGCATTTGGCTCTTTCCTAATAGACAGACTCGGACGCAACAGCCTCGCCCCGGACCGACTGCAGTCGCATCCAGATATCGCCTCAGCTCTTGTGTTTGCTTTTCCGGCGTGCGTCCTCACATCGCCCAGTCTTTGCTCTTGTGCTGCTGTTCTCGGCAGGAACCACCGAATCGAGGGGTCCGTCCCTCTGCGGCCCCTCCACAAACCAACAAGCCCCTCCTTCCTCAGTGGCCTGCCTGCCTGCCTGCCTTGCCTTGCTTTCTGAACCGCCAACATTTATCTGCTTCGGTGTTTACCTACTCTTACCTCCATTTCCTGTCCTTTGTCTCGCGTGGCTTAGTTCGCATCATCCTGCATCTTCTCGCGCTTCGGAATGGCGTCCAGCTTCGCTTCCAAGCGGCTGGCCAAAGAGCTTTCCAAGGTCCGTCGCATCCAGGCCGCTTTCTGTCCTGCGTCACGATCAACGCTTCCCCCTGCTATCGAGCTGCGCGCGTGCGCGCGCTGTGTCGCGACATTCTCTGACTTTTGAACCCATAGCTCAACACCGACCTACCCCCTGGTATTGATCTCATTTCGGCCGACAACTTTGAAGAATGGTTCATGGACATTAGGGTTTTGGACGACAACCCGCTGTACAAAGACCAGGTCTACAGACTCAAGTTCAAGTTCTCACAACAATACCCTATAGGTATGCCCCTTCGCATTCGCCGCAAGTCGTCCTTGCAGTCGGATCTAACCAGTTTTCGTAGAACCCCCAGAGGTTACCTTCGTGAAGACGACCGAGCGACCGATTCCCATGCACCCCCACATCTACTCTAATGGCATAATTTGCCTGGACTTGCTCGGCAGCCAAGGCTGGAGTCCCGTGCAAAACGTTGAGAGCGTTTGCATGAGCATACAGAGCATGCTGACTGGCAACGAGAAGAACGAAAGACCGGCAGGGGACGACGAGTTTGTCAAAAGCAACAGACTGCGACCTAGGGACATTGATTTCTACTATCATGATAACACTGTCTGATCAAGCGGAGTGTGCCATACGGGGCAGGGTTATTTTGGGCGTTGGATTTGGATTTGGCATACAGATCGGTAACTCATGACAGGCAAGCTGGTTACCGAGTTAGTTTTCCACGAGAGGCAGAAGATGCCCTCTACAGCTTTATTGAGCGGTACACTTCGAGAAGAGCACCTGGGACTTTCACAGCGGAACCGGGCCTCTTGCAGACGCTGTTAGGTCCCGTGTCGATGGCGGGCAGCGTGAGATCAGGCTGGGCGACTAGCTAGGTACCTTGCCAGCTGCCTAGTGTACGTATTTACCAGAAACTAGGCCATATGGTGGCATTTGGTGCCCGGTCAACATATTCGTACGGTAAAACGTACTTGTCCCATCACATGCGTGGGTGACCGACCGATCGCCAACTCTTCTTTGAGAAAAGTGAGTGATCTCGAACAACATAAAGTACCATGACAGCGCTGAGGGACCGCAGTTTCAGTGGCTGAGCCCCGCTAACCCGACACGGAAAACCACGGTCACCCGTCATAGAGCGAACTGGATACCCCCAAGTGACATCTTCTTCCCGCCAAGGCCCCGCTGACGCTCTGAGTGTGAGGTGCTGGTGGGTGTGCCTTATCTAATCTCTCGCCCCGACAGGTACCTTGGTGTGGGTGGGTGGTAGGTAGCTCCAGACGTGGCGTACCTTTGACCTTCCCTCCACCTCACTGAGCAGCGGTCAGTCAGTCCAAGCCGCCAACTCGAACAAACACACTTCCAACTGTATGGAGAGTAGAAAATGGCTCCTAAAGCTGGCTTCAATACGGACCAGATAAAGGACAAGGCGCGCAAAGACCTCCTTTATCTGCTCGAGGCTGTAAGTAAGGCATTTCGAGCCGGCAACCTACCGCCGCCCAAGAGCTAATCACCTCGGTGCAACCAGGTTCGTGGAAAGAAGAACCTCATTCTTGAGCGCAGCTTGGCCGGCCCAATTGGCACCATCGTCAAGGTCGCCACTCTTCAAGAATACGGCGTGGACAAGTTTTTCTTTCTCGAGAACAAGAATGCAGATACGAGCCAGCGGAATGTTATCTTCATAGCTCGCGGGGAGTGCGCGCGTCATGCACAAACAATAGCAGGTCAGCGCGTTCTACAATGCGAACCCACGAAGCTTTCCTTTTTCCACGTACCAACTGAGCGATTCCAGGCTCTTGAGTTTGGTCTGGTCATACGATGCCTTGGTTGACGGAGGCATGGTGGTGAAAGCCTTAGCTCGGCCTATCTTTCGTGAGGTTAGCCGCCCTGTGTCCATTGCTAACGACCTTTCAGAGCAGATTCGACGTTTACAGCGCGAGAGTCAGACTGGCCATGAGTTCCACATCTTCTGGGTGCCTCGGCGGACCCTTGTCTCTGACAAACTGCTGGAGGAGGCGGGCGTCTTGGGCGATGTCAACATCTCTGAGTTGCCATTTTATTTCTTTCCCCTGGAGAAAGACGTTCTCTCGCTCGAGCTGGATGAATCTTTTCGCGACCTTTATCTCTCGAGAGATGTCACGCCATCGTTCCTGCTCGCCAAAGCTCTGATGGAAATCCAACAGAATCATGGCTTGTTCCCCCGGATCATCGGCAAAGGCGACAACGCGAAACGAGTGGCTGAGCTTTTGGCGCGAATGAGACAAGAGATACTTGCTGGCGAAGATGCAAATGAGACGAACAGGGGCGGCTTGACACCGAGCACACTCATCGAGAGTGTCATAATAATCGATCGCGAAGTGGACTTTGTCACCCCTTTGCTGACCCAGCTGACGTATGAGGGACTCATTGATGAGGTATTCGGCATCCAGAACAACCAAGCTGAAGTCGACACTACCGTGGTTGGTGCCCCGTCCCAGTCTTCGACGGCCAGTGCGCAGGCTAGGAAACGAAAGATTCAGTTGGATTCCTCCGACAAGCTATACGAGCAACTCCGGGATACCAACTTTGCTATTGTGGGCAGCTTGCTCAACAAAGTCGCTCGCCGCCTGCAGAACTTGCAAAAGGACTACGAGGGTCGGAATAGCCACAAATCGATCGCCGAGCTCAAAGACTTTGTCAGTAAGCTGCCGGGGTACCAAGCGGAACAACAAAGCCTTAGGATTCATACAGGCTTGGCGGAGGAAATTATAAAGTATACGCGGACAGACCAGTTCAAAGGTCTTTTGGAAGCCCAGCAAAATCTTGCGGCTGGCGCAGACCCTTCCTCACAATTTGACGCCATTGAGGAGCTGATAGCTCGTGATACACCGTTGCCGGAAGTTCTCAGGCTGCTTTGCATCTATTCGTGCATATCGGGCGGGATCAAACCCAAGGACTTTGACCAGTTCCGGCGGCTTATACTGGAAGGCTACGGCTACCAACACGTTCTGACTCTGAACAATCTCGAGAAGCTCCAGCTGTTTTTGTCACGATCTTCCCCCTTGGCGGAAATGATTCCCATGACCGGTGCCAGTGGGAATCCCACAGGGACGAAGACGAATTACACTTATCTTCGCAAACTGCTTCGGCTCATCGTCGACGAAGTCCAGGAAGACGACCCCAACGACATTGCATACGTCTACAGCGGGTACGCGCCGTTGTCAGTCCGACTTGTCCAGTGTGTTTTGCAGAAGCAATACTTGCTCAAAGTCACGAGGGGCAACGGGGCCAGCGCTGCAACCGGAGGACCCGCAGCACAGGGCTGGCATGGGTTCGACGAGGCTGTCAAGCACGTTCGTGGGCAGACGTTTTACGAACTGCAGAAGGGCGAAGAGAAAGCCGTAAAGGCTCAGGCCTTGTTGTCAGGAGGAACTGAAAAGCAGACGGTATTCGTAGTGTTCGTCGGAGGCATAACGTTCACCGAGATTGCTGCTCTACGATTCATCGCGAAGCAGGAGGAATGTAAGTGACTCTAGAGTGTATCTCCGAAGCAACCGGCCACTAACCGATTCTGTCTGCAGCTCGAAGAAACATCGTCATATGTACGACGTCGATAATAAATGGTGACCGGATGATGGACGCAGCGATCGAGAAGGAATCGTTTGCGAGAGATAATGGCAAGCCTGCAAGCCCAACGCCGTAGGACGCGCTGCTCGGAGAGGCTTTTAAGTGGGGGAGGGTTCGGAGTGAAGCGATGTAATCGAAGGAAAGGGGCAACCGAGTTTTAAATAATAAGCCTCCCTCAATGGCAGGCTGTTCTCGAGTTGAAAGCAAGCAACCTAATGTTCTGTTCGTTCATCTTTGGAGCTTGCATTGTTCGTCCAGTGTCTCGAGTCAGCGACTGCCGTCGGAGGGTGTTGCCCGTTTGGCTCTCGGACTGCGGCAATCAACTAGGTAGTGCAGTCATTGGTGTGGCTTGCCACTAAGTACGACAGAACAGACAGAGCATCACGTGATCCACCTTTTTTTTGTCTCGAACGCTGGAGCTCCTCATGTCCAGTGCCGAACCTAGCGATTTCACCGGGTCATGTATCTGACGATTTCCTTCTTCATGCATACGCCTTTGTTTTTTTCACCAACTTAATCGTCTAGGAGAATAAGCCGAGTTTCATGCACCTCATTTGGTGCTCTCCCATCGCGACTCGACATTGGGACAGCTAGCCGAGGACGGGACAGTGCTCTGCGGCTGGGGCCAGTGGCGTCTCCGCAGTCAAGATCGGTCGGTAGCTCGCATATTCTCTTATATCTAGCACTCGTAAACCCGAGAACTTAAATCGGCTGACGAGTCTTATCCAGTGAAGCGAGGCTATCCAGGTTCACCTGAGCTGATATCTCGTAACATGTTATCGGCTCGGGAGTAGGCCCACCAAATCACATACCCCCCGGACAGGACCTCAGGCCGAGCAACTTTCATCGCCGATCAACCCGCCTCCATCAACATATACCTACATTTCATCCTTGAACACAACCCGAGTTGACGACTCAAACATGAGAACCAGTCCGAGGTCTCGTGTTAAGCAGGAATCCGGGGTTGGAAAGGCTTCATTGATGGATTACCCCGGTCAGGACTCACCCATATCAGACTTCACGCCTTCAAGGACCAATGCCACGCTGAGACGGATCTCCGCATCGGCTTTTGCAGAGTCGACTACACCAACCCCATCAAGTCGGATCTCATCAGAGGCAATATCTGAAATTGCACCCGAGATCGTTGTCTGGACAGAAGACATGGAGTTGGATGATCTGAGCGAGGATGAGGCAGAGTTGTCTTCTGTACCTGCATCTAGCCCTGGGTACGTGGCTACTTGTTGCTGTTTCCCAGCTCAATGCTTTTATAGTGTTTTTCGTGTCTATCCTCGAAGCGTATTGTGGGTCTTTTGCTGACCCAAGAGCAGTTCGCCGCTGATAGAAGACGCCGAAGCGGAAACCCTCCATATCCAGTCGCACGATACCCCTCACGAATCGTTCGAGTCGCCGATGACCAATCTGTCAGATCACGAGTTGTCTGAGCTTTCTTCAGTGCCCTCGTCGCTATCTAGTAAGGCAACGACTCCCGTGGACCTAGAGGGGCATAAAGAACTATCCATGCCATCAACGGAAACCCCTCCGATACGCGAGGCAGCTCGGCGTTCCTTTGATGTAAAGCCGAAGTCGTCCATCCCGTCAAATCTCTCAAATTATGAATACGCCAGACAATGCATAGAAGCTGCCGAGTCTTCGAGACTAAACCCATACGCACTGCATCAAGAGGAATACCAGATGTTACGCCAGCACATCAGCCATGTCCAAGTCACTACATATCTCAACATCAGAAACGGCATCCTCAGACTTTGGTACAACAACCCGCGCGTTGCAGTTGCAAGGAACGAAGCGGTTGGCTGCGCCAACGTGCGGTGGTTTGACGTCGCTAGCGTATGTTATGACTGGCTAGTGCGGCGTGGCTACATCAACTTTGGCTGTGTAGAGCTCTCGGCGACAAGCGACCGAGCTGGACAGGCTGCAGACGCTGAAAACGTAATCAGGAGAAAAAGAATCGTGATCATCGGTGCCGGTATGTCTGGATTGGGCTGCGCAAGACACCTCGACGGGTTAATACAGCAATATTCGGATCGGTTTCGTGCGCTCGACGAACTCTCACCGGAAGTTGTCGTGCTTGAAGGGCGTAGTCGAGTCGGCGGAAGAGTCTATTCAAGGGAGTTCCAATCAAACCCGAAGCATCCGCTGCCGGACTTTGACGGAGAACGGCTTACCGCCGAGATGGGCGGGATGATCATCACAGGCTTCGAGCGCGGCAATCCAATGAACGTTCTCGTTCGTGCACAGTTGTGTCTACCATACCGTGCCCTGCGATCAGAGACGACCATTTACGACTCAAACGGCAAGCCTGTTGACTACGTGAGAGATCAACTCGTTGAGAATCTGTACAACGACTGCCTGGACCGAGTCAGCGAATATAAGTTCAAGTCACAGCCCTTGAAGCTGATCGAGGGCAACCGAGACTTGATCAATGAGGCGCGGGATGCTGTGAGTGACGGTCACAGAACAATCAGTCAGGCTGAAGAAGCGACTGCCGCTCTACCACACGCACCACCTGTTTCTCAGCAGAACGTGCCCGAGCGAGTCAACTTGGTGCCAGTATCCTCCGACAAGCTGACCGGACGCGTTCATACCCAGCCTGGCACACCGGGCATTCTCAAGGCCTCGGAAAAGGTCAAGTTGATGGGGTGGACGCTGAAAAACGGCTCGGCGAGCGACGCCAACATTGATTTGAATGAAGCCGTGGGTTTGCCGGCGGCTACGCTCGGCTCAGTAATGGACGAGGCCGTCGTTCAGTATCGCAACATTGTGGATTTGACTGCCCAAGACCATCGACTAATCAACTGGCACGTGGCAAACCTGGAATACAGCAACGCCACAAATCTTCACAACCTTAGCTTAGGTGGCTGGGATATTGACGCAGGCAACGAATGGGAAGGCAAGCACACAATGATCGTCGGCGGATACCAGAGCGTCCCAAGAGGTCTCATGCACTGTCCAACGCCTCTCGACGTTCGGCCAAGGTCTGCCGTCAGAAAGATCGAGTATGACACACAGGAGACTGGGCGAGCTTCTGTTCACTGTGAAGACGGATCGATAATCGATGCAGACTATGTTGTCTCGACGATACCGCTTGGTGTGTTGAAGCATGGCAGCGTCGAGTTCAACCCGCCTTTACCAGAGTGGAAGACGGATGTGATCAGTCGTATAGGATACGGAGTGCTCAACAAACTGGTGCTGGTTTACGACCATCCGTTCTGGGATACTGAGCGGCACATCTTTGGCGTCCTGCGAGATGCCCCTAACCGACATAGTCTGAACCAAAGCGACTACAAATCGTCGAGAGGGCGCCTTTTCCAATGGTTCAACGTCACCCAGACGACGGGTTTGCCATGTCTCGTGGCGCTAATGGCGGGCGACGCTGGTTTCGACACGGAGCACAACAGCAACGACAACCTGATCGCCGAGGCGACGGAGGTTCTGCGCAGCGTCTTCGGACCCGCTGTGCCGTACCCCGTTGAGTCGGTCGTTACCCGTTGGGCCTCGGACAAGTTTGCCAGAGGAAGTTACTCGTCGGCCGGTCCAGATATGCAGCCTGATGATTATGACGCCATGTCACGCCCGATCGGCAACCTCTTCTTCGCCGGAGAGCACACCATTGGCACCCATCCAGCCACTGTCCATGGGGCCTACCTTTCGGGACTCCGTGCAGCATCAGAGGTCGTCGACTGCATGCTCGGTCCGATAGACATCCCAACACCCTTGGTCCTGCCCAGAGAGAGCGTTTCCAACAAGCGCAAAGAAATGGAAGGGCCCAAAGATCCGGAACAAGCTCGTCTGGAAGCCTATGAGCTCGCCGCCTGGGAGTACATCAAGTCCAAGATCGGCGAGAGGCCCCTGCAGCCGGCCAAGCTGACTGCAAACGCCTACCTCATCTACAGCAGGACCTTCTTCGAGGTCGCCCGTAAAAAGTGCGAAGAGGAGCGCGCGGGGCGGAAGAGGCCCGCTCCCAATGAGGTACGCGTCATGACGTCAAAGATGTGGAGGGCCACGACGTCCGAGGAGAAGAAACCGTTTGAGGACCAGGCGCTGGAGCAGAAGGCAGCTTACGCCGAGGCTGTTGCGGTGTACAACGAAAAATCGGCGCAGTGGGACAAGGACTACGTTGAGATTATGGCGGCGTATCAACAGGAGCACCCGTACAACCCCAAGAACGGGAATGGCAGCAGTTCACAGAGGGAGAGTAGTGCGCAGAAGCATCGCAGGAAGAAGCATGTCAGCTATGCCGAAAGCGACGACAGCGACGTTGGTTTTTGAAGGTGTCTTTTTAGGTTGGAAGGCGCTACTTGGAGCATGCTTCGTCGGGTGATGAGCGACTGCGGATGAATGGGCTGGTCGGCCGTCTTTCCATCTCTTGCAAACAGTGCGCGTTGTGGCACCTACCTTGCAACCGGCGTTGATAGGAGTCCTGCATACCCATAACATGTTATACTCATCATCCTTTTCGTTTGAGACGGAAGTCGTTTTTGCTTCATAAACCTGGAAAGCCTTGTAAACAAGGACTTATAGGCAGTCCACAATAGTAGCACACAAAATTAACACTGGCGCAGGCCGGAATTTGATCCCTGAGAATGAACGTAACGGGTGAAACAGAATTATCCATGTTCTAGATCAGGATGTATTCGCGAGGATTTGGTACACTGAGGGCAACTAGCCGCCCTTGGTAGCTTGATACAAAGGGAAGAGAGGTAGCAATCATCTCTGTCTGATGCGCGCTTTTCCAAACCCGCTTTACATGTCCTCGGAGGCGGTAGCACCAGTGATAATCTCGACCAACTCTCCGGTAATGACGGCTTGACGGGTGCGGTTGAAGAGAATCTGGTACTTGTTGATCATATCACCAGCGTTCTTGGAGGCGTTCTACAAACCTCAAATCAGTACGGGCTCGGAAGTAGTTAGAAGATGAGGAGTCAAGGGGGGTGACGTACGTCCATGGCGTTTCTGCGAGCAGAGATCTCGCAGGCGTGGCCCTCGGCCAGAGCCCAGTAGATGGAGTTGGCAAGGGCGTACTCGCGGAGGTTGGGGAGAACCTCCTCGTCGACCTCGAAGGCGGAGAAGTTGGCTGCAAGAAACCTGTTAGATATACTGGTTGCTGTACGATGAAGACTTTGCTCATGTCGAAGGGGGGAGCTTACGGGACGCGGCGATGGCCTCCTCAGAAAATGCCTCAATGATGGTGGGCTCGTAGCTGGTGGCGTTGATGAACTTGTTGTAGAGAATCTTGATCGAGGAGTAGTCGCCGGAGAGCTGGACGATCTGATCGGCGATGGCTTGGGCATCGGCGAAGGTGGGGACGTCCTTGCCGACACCGGCAAAGTTGAGGCGGATGTCCTTCGCGTTGGTGCGCTGAAGCTGGGCCTTGCACTTCTCGCCAAGGATGACGAGGTCGGCGGTGGTCTCCTTCTCGGCAAACTGGCGACGGATGGTGCGGGAGAGACCGGAGTGAATACCACCGCAAAGACCCTTGTCGGAGGAGCAGATGATAACAAGCTCCTTCTTGCCCTCGCCCTCGAGGGGCTTGGTCTCGGCCGAGTCGAAGACCTCGTTGGAGGTGGCGCCGTAAACGCGGGAATCGGTCATGGCCTTCTGGGCACGGTTGAGCTTGGTCGAGGCAACAATCTTCATCGTCTTAGTGATCTTCTCGATGTTTCGGATGGACTTAAGGCGGCCTTCGATCTCACGGAGGGTCGCGAAGGTGGCAGCGTTGGTAGGCGCGCTGGCAGTGGCTCTGTAGAAACGCCGCAATCAGCATGACAGCGCTTTCTCGTGTTCTTCCAATCACGTCGCTCCCTTTCCCTTCCCATTTTCCATTTTCATCCTCCTCAATCACTGACGGCCGGCCGACCGTTGGTTGTGACCTCGTCTGACGTGCAGTGCCTTTCCTCCGATTTTCCGAGCTCAGCGAAGGTGTGGGTTCCGACTTACCGCGAGGGAGCCGCAGCCGCAGCTCGCAGAGCTGGTCTCGCCGCCCGGGAAAGCATTGTGAAAGCTGGTAGATATTAAAAAGGTCGAGCCTCTGCCGTGTGGGGGAACCAATTGATCACGACCGCTTTCGAGATCAATTGACGCTGTCGGACGGTGCTTCGGGATAGAGCGAGATTGGTAGGTTCGAGGTTATTTTCCTCCCCGGCTAGCATTCTTCGCACCCGACTCCATCCACCTCGTTTTCCCGGCTAACTGGGTTTGACCGGCAGCCGGTGGCTGGTCACGTGGACCATCACTGTGGCGCAGGCGCGACGGGCCTGGCTCTTGCTCTCCCGGATTACCCAGACTCCCAGGGGCAGCCCCATTAAGTTTCCCTCGCTGCTGGAAGGTCTTCGATGGATTTCCCGCCCATCCTTTCCTAGGTAGCTTCCTTTCCCTCGATTCCTTCACGAAAAACCCTCGCCCTCGTTCCTCTATTCGAACTTGATGTGGGTTTTCCCCCGCGTCTACAACCCAAACAAGTGGCGGTCTTTCCAACCATTCGGCTCGTGCCTCTATATCTACGCGATTCTTCCGCGCGGATCGGCTTCTATAACAACTTTTTCCGCTCCACAAAGCCCCGGTTTTGGACTTTGCGATACAGCTCCTCCTACTTACTCGTCCGTAAACGTCCCGAACCGAGACCTTTCGCCCTCACGATGAGCTCCTCGGACGACGACGCACCTCTTGCGAGGTCTAACGGACACAGTAAGTGCGCTAACAAACCACGTTAAGCTTTCTGCGCCTTCGGACGCTTCCCCCCTTCGCGCCTGCCACTTTACGCCGGACGTGTCACTTTTTTTCCCTGTTCTCCCCACGCCTACACACAAGCCCACCTGACTCGTCGCGTGCGTTGCACTCCATTCCGACCCTGCCTGCGAAACCACACAAGAAAAACTTGGCAACTTTCTGACTCTATCATTATAGTCTCTGCATCGAGAGTATCAAAAGCCGACGACTTCGACATGGACCGAACCGCATCCAAGGCAAGAGCAGCCCCGCCAGGCCTCTCTATTCGCCATGGACCCGTTGACGATGAGTTCATGGACATTGACGGCCCGTCTATGAATGGCAAGCGGAAATCTCGCTCGTCATTGCCCAAGGTCAATTACAAAGTCGACACCGAAAGCGATGATGACGCCCCTCTGGTAGGTTACACGTGTTAGGCAGATGGTGGCGGAGTCCGAGGCTGACAGCAGCCTCCCAGGCCAAGCGACAAAAGACAAAACCCAAAATACCAGAGACAGACTCTGATGACGAGCCGCTCACCTCAAAGAGGGGCAAAAACCTGCCTCCTTCGTACAAGGAGACGGCTTTGCCCGACGAATCCTCCGATGACGACCAGCCGTTGGGCGCCAAGCTTGCGAAGAAAAAGGCCGACATTGAGAAGGCGGCCGCCAAGGAGGCGCGTAGCATCCGTGCCAGCGAGGCCAAGGCAAAGAAGGCTACGCCGAAAAAGGCTGTCAAGGAGGAGTCCTTCGATGATGAGCCTTTGGCCAAGTCAGCGATCAAGAAACGTCAGTCGAACGGGGCCAGCTCTGCGAAGAGGAAGTCGAATGGCATGAAGGTCGAATCGGATTCGGACGAGCCCATTGCGAAGAAGGTTGCGAAGAAAGGCACCCCGGCCAAAGCCCCGACCAAAGCCCTAGCGGCTAAGGGTAAGGCTGCCGCTTCCGCCAAGGCGCCGGGCAAGAAAGCCGATTCGAAGGCCAAGCAAGAAAGCGAGGCCCCCGAAGAAGAGGAAGAAGAGGAATACGAATGGTGGAAGGATCCTAAGAAGGAAGACGACAGTGTTAAATGGACCACACTGGAGCACAATGGCGTCATGTTCCCGCCCGAGTATCAGCCGCTTCCCAAGAACGTCAAGCTAGTCTACGATGGGAAGCCGGTCAACCTTCCGATCGAAGCCGAGGAAGTCGCTGGCTTCTTTGGAGCCATGCTGAACTCGAAGCACAATGTCGACAACCCTGTGTTTCAGAAGAATTTCTTTGACGACTTCAAAGCTGTCTTGAAGGAGTCGGGGCACGCGACTGACAAGCAAGGCAACAAAGTCGACCTGAAGGAGTTCTCCAAGATGAACTTTGAGCAAATCTTTCAGTACTACGAGCAGCAGAGCGCAATCAAAAAGAATCGGTCGCCTGCGGAGAAGAAGGCGGCTAAGGCAGAGAAAGACGAATTGGAGGCGCCATTCATGTACTGCAAGTGGGATGGACGCAAAGAAAAGGTCGGCAACTTCCGTGTCGAACCTCCGAGTCTCTTCCGCGGCCGTGGCGAACACCCAAAGACTGGAAGGCTCAAGAAGAGAGTGTATCCCGAGCAAATCACCATCAACATCGGCAAGGGCGCCAAGATCCCGGAGCCTCCCAAGGGCCACAAGTGGAAGACCGTTGTCAACGACAATAAGGCGACGTGGCTGGCCATGTGGCAGGAGAATATCAACGGCGCGTACAAGTACGTGATGCTTGGTGCTGCTAGTGCCATCAAGGGTCAGAGCGATATGAAGAAGTTTGAAAAGGCCCGCGAGTTGAAGAAGCACATCGACAAGATCCGGAGAGACTACACCAAGGATCTCAAAAGTGAAGTCATGGCAGATCGACAAAGAGCCACGGCGGTGTACCTGATCGACAAGTTTGCTCTCAGAGCAGGAAACGAAAAGGACACCGAGAACGAGGCCGAAACCGTGGGCTGCTGCTCCCTGAAGTACGAGCACATCACCCTGCGAGAACCAAACACCGTCATCTTCGACTTCCTCGGAAAGGACAGCATTCGGTTCTACGATGAGGTCACGGTCGAAAAGCAAGTCTTCAAAAACCTGAAGCTCTTCAAGAAACCACCAAAGACCGACGGCGATGATATCTTCGACCGCCTGACTACTACCCAGCTGAACAACCATCTTAAGAACTATATGCCGGGGCTGACGGCGAAGGTCTTCCGTACCTACAACGCATCATTCACCATGTCTACCCTGCTCCAAAAGCTAGTCGATCACAAGAACTTGACCATTGCAGAGAAGGTCAAGCTCTACAACGACTGCAATCGTGAGGTCGCCATTCTGTGCAACCATAAGCGCACCGTCGGTGCCGCGCACGAGGCTCAGATGGAGAAGCTCGGCGATCGTATCAAGGGTCTTCGATACCAGCAATGGCGGACGAAGATGATGATGCTTCAGGTCGACAATAAAGTAAAGAAGAAGAAGGGCGCGGATTTCTTCGCTCGCCCCGAGGAATTGACCGACGAATGGGTTCTCGAGCACCAACAGTTCCTGGTGGAAGAGCAGCGCGGAAAGATCACGAAGAAGTTCGAGAAGGACAACGAGAAACGTCTCGCCGAAGGTCAGAAGCCCTTTCCCGACAAGGAGCTCAAGGAGCGCCTCAAGGCTGCAGATGAGCTTGCGGCGAAGTTCAAGAAGGAGAACAAGTCAAAGAAGGTCGAGCCTGAAGGCCGAAGTCCCTCCGTCGAGAAGCTTGACGAACAGGTCAAGAAGTTTGATGACAGAGTCAAAACGTTGGAGTTGCAGGCCGCCGATCGTGATGGCAACAAGGAGGTTGCCCTGAGCACCTCTAAGATCGTACGTTTAAACAATCCCCTGAAAATGGACAGCTGCGCTAACGGAAAACTAGAACTACATCGATCCTCGTCTCACCGTCGTCTTCGCCAAGAAGTTTGATGTTCCTATTGAGAAGTTCTTCTCTAAGACGCTCCGTGACAAGTTCAGCTGGGCTATCAAGTCCGTTGAGGATGAAGACTGGGAGTTCTGATCACGGTGTTTCGGTGCTTTGCTCCACCAGGCATTCGCCATGCAACAATCTCCATCACTGTATTTTTCTACCAAAAGCATTTCGATTTTTCAGCATTCGACTCCAGTTACCAACAGTCCGCACAGCCCGAGAAATGGACTGCGACAAAGCCCCCGTCTGCTATCTAGCGTTAGGCATTCGAGGCGGCGGGAGGAAAGCATATATCAGCGGCAGTGGCGCCACAATGGAGTTGTCCATGCATACAGCGAGAGGGTGAGAAAAATGCTACGGGGAATAAACAGAGCTCTCGTCCAGGACGGCGAGCAAGAAGATACTCGATGCCGCCGGCCGCTCTTTTTTAGTATAGAGCCGCAAATAACCCACGGCAGACTAGATTAGTTTAGTTAATTCCAAAACAGCGAGTTCAGTAACCCTGGTATTTGCCATACGTGGAGCGTGATGTGCCATTCCTTATTTGGCTCTCGATCGATCCCATGTCACTTTGGTAGCTTGCACTTTGCATGACTAACGTTTGCCAAGTGAGAGCTTCCCGGCGCGACTTCCAGTCCTCCGATGTCCGATGCTCTGGCGGGCTCGGCACGTGACGAGGCAGGCGGTCATCTTTGAAGGTATTGACCATGCCTGCTCTCAACTATCACATTCTTCCCCGAGGGCTTCCTTTACAGGTGAAGCAAAGGGACATAACGGCTACTGTGATCACGATGTATGCTTACAACAGCTGTCTTATCTCCCTAGCCTAGCTCACCGCTAGCTACTCGTCCGATTTGTACAACAGAGCAACTAAGGCTCCAGTGCAGGTAGATCAAGTGCGAAGATGGTGCATCCCTGCTAGACTACCAGAGTCAGGTTAGCAAGACATAGCGCCATGCACCCTGGATTGCATCTGCACTGAATGGTTCAGGATAACAGATAAATCCCTGAATGGAATGGTGGCTTTCCCCCTTTTTTTGCCTTTTTGCGCCGTGCTGCATTCACACTGGCGAAAGAAAGCAGTGGATGAGAGCCAGAGTTCACCAAAAAGGCACAAAAGAATCGACGTTGGCCTGATTCGAACAGACGCTCCCGAAGGAACAAGATTTCTAGTCTTGCGCATTAGACCACTCTGCCACAACGCCGCTTGATGATTACGGGCTCGAAAACCGGACTATGTCTCTCTACTGCTTCACCGCTGCTCCAGCTCCACATACACATGTGCACCTTCGTCACAACACGAATTTCCCGCTTGGAATACAGTCGATCTCGGTGCATTAAGGTCGTATTATAGTATAATCGTTTTCACAGGCCATGCTCCTACTCTTTTCGAGATGACTTGGCTATATATAATACACGATATCTATCTTATATGCTTACACCTAATTCCGTCAGTATTTGCCATTCCAACATAGAATTCGAATAATTCTCCTTGAAACGCCATGTCATGCAAAAAGCCCCGTCCGTGTGTGCTGCGAGCGGTGGTTGTTCTATGTTCCCCGCCGAAGTCCAATTGCTGGTATGTACGTATCCATCACAACTTGTGAGGCCTGGATTGCCCTTTTTTGCCTCCTCCTCTCTTTCGAAAACCTCCTTTCCGATGGGTATCATAAATCTTACCGCCCAGCCAAGGCGACAACACCAAGAACAAAAGACGCCAAAATGGCCAAGCACTGGGGGCGCACCGAGGCCCCAGCGCCGTCCGGGATGATCTTGCCCTCGGAGTTCATGCGCCAGCCGTCCGGCACGGAGCCGCCGGTCGGCCTCGCGCTGGCGACCCACGGCCAACCCGTCTGCGTCGCGGTGGCAGACTCGTCGGCGCCAATACCACCTCTAGGTACCGTCGGCGCGGGCGAGCCCGTCTCGGCGGCTGCACTAGCCGTATACGTGACCCGGCCTGCCTTGCCGAGGTTCCCATTGACCTGGCCGTCGACGGCTTGGATGGAGCCCCAGTTGCCCGTGGTATCGGTGTACTTGTACTCCTTGCCGGTCGAGTAGTCTGTGATGGAGATGTCCTTGACAACCATGTGGAAGGGCCCCTTGCTGAAGTCCGTCGGCCCGCGGGCCCAGTCGATGGTCCCTGGGGCGTTGGCCGGGTCGCCCCCCGACCAGGAGCCGAACTTGACCTGCATCGGTGACTGTGGGTACTGGTTCTCGTCGGCCTCGGCCTCAGTCAGGGTGCGTACGACGGTGCCGTCGACGGAGAAGACTATGCGCTCCGAGGTCCAGTCGATAGTGTACTTCATAAACTTTTCCTGATTGTTATCCGTCTGGTGAAACTGGCCGCGGTTGTACGTCGTCACGTCGCCCTTGCCGAAGTAGTTGGACTGCACCTCAGTCGGGTCGGCGCCAAGCCACTCCATGTCGATTTCATCGAGGGTGTCGGACTGCAGGACGAGGGAGCTGACGATTCCCGCGCCGGTGGCGGCCTTGAGCGTGATCTCGACGCGGCCGAACATGATATAGAAGAGCGACATAAGCTGGGGGGCCTGGCCCGAGGCGGCGACTGAAAAGGTGACGCCGTCACCCCCGTAAGTTGGATTTCCGGAGGCGGCGAAAGAGTTGACGGCGCCCTTAGTGAAGTCGACGTGAATGGCCATGCCGAGGGCCGTGTTTGCGGGACAAGTCGCTATGAAGCGGTCAGTATACGAGCAACGAATTCATGCGCGTTGGGGACCGTGTGTGTGTATGAGTGGTGTGTGTATTTGTGTGTGTGTGTGTGTGTGTGTGTGTGTGTGTGTGTGTGTGTGTGTGTGACGACTGGTGACACTGCTTACTTTGGTGAAGGGGGTTGCATGATGAATACGTCTGCGCCGATACCGTTGTTGCCAGCGCGGCGGCAAACGATGTCGTTGACAAGTGCATCGTGTGGGTTTGCGTGCGTAGAGAATTGTCACACGCCGCCGGGAGAGAGTGAGAAGGGGATGCACTACTACAAGACTTGAGGGAAGTCAAGAGTGATAGCGAAGGTGGGGTGGGTGAGCGAGAAAGAGCTTCCCACTGGGAGAGATTATTCTCCAAGTCAGACCACAGGGGAGGTAGAGCGGACGACGTCACAGGCGGAAGAAACAAGCAAGGATCCGTGTAAGTCCGTGGCACGTCGCACTCGAGCTTTGAGTAACACCAGGGCCCAAGACGTGAGTACAGATAGAGAAGAGCAGGAGCAAAGAACACACGCTACACAGGCGGGCCCTGATAGACGGCAGCAGTTAGTTATATGGCTCTGCAGGTTCCATGTTACGTCCAGCCACTGACTGGCCACTGGCAGCTGCAGTAGCGTCATCGGGCCGTGCAAGGCTCTTGGGCTCCTCTCTTCTTGGTTTCCCAAGACCCAAGGGCCTTGGAAGCCCAAACAACCCCCATGCGGCGCGGCGCCGCCTAGACTGCTAAGCGGGTGTGCGTGCGTGTGGTGTGTGGGGATCTGCAGATACTGCAAATGAAGGGACAAGTAATCGAAAAGTTTGGCCCTTGGCCCACGAACAGCCAGCAAATACGGAGTATTCTTCGTGCAGCATCCGTACCTACGCCGTGTGGTTCCTTGCTCGTTGTCCGTCCAACACGGATTGGCTCCGGCAGAGGGAGGGATGTTAAGACGAGCGGAGGTTGGGACGGCTCTGCGGCTTCTGATTGGTTTGGATACAGCGCTGAAAATAGCGTGGCTGGCGAGGTTACGGGTGGCTGGGGGCGGGCCCACGCAAGCCCAAGCGTCGGCCCCGTCTGTTCGGTGTACGGATAAGGATTGAAGAAACCCGTGCAAGAAGACCCTTCGAGAAGGGGCCCTGGGGGCGTTGCCATCTAATCTCTCTGTGATGATGTGTCAGGCAGAAGAACAATCAACGGGGGGGCCACCGTGCTCGGCCCGCGAGGACTCGTATTGTTCGTGGGACAGGGGCTTTCTCTGGGATTCTGCCGAGTACGTTGATGCCAGCACACGGGTTCACAGCGCCCGTGCAAGCCCACCGCCGACAGGTGTCTCGGACGCCGTCGGTGACACTTCATCGACGTGACGCGTGATGCGCGGGGGCCGAGGTAGGAGCCGTTGCACTGTGGGCGGAGGTGCGCCGGCGTTGAACTCGAAGAGCTTTAAGCCCTTGACAGAATGGAATGACATCGTTGTCCTGGACTGCAGACTGTTCGACTACGAACACTTTCAAGCATGGCCAGATCATCCTGCCCCGGACCGGGAGCCCGTCCTCTGTTCGATGCCCGGGCCCCACCTAGATCCGAACCGGCCTCTGTCCCGCCCATGCACCCTCCGCGACCGGCATTGCGCAATCCTTCCCGGACAAGTCAGCAGCCTACTCCCCTCCCTGGCGCCTTGCTTCCACTTCGGACACGGCTTACACTACTCAAACGCCGATTGTTCGGCTAGGTACTGAACACTTGAGACCGTTCACAACCCCCTCGAACGGTCAGGGACCCCTAATCACCTGAACACTACAGGCGAACGGTAGCACCCTGCGGGGGAGGGGGCATGGCATGGGTGGGTAGCTGCGGGTNCCCCCCCCCCCCCCCCCCCCCCATTCAAGTGTCAGATGCGCCCTCCGACGCCTTTCGCCCTTACCTCGAACTCCTGTTGAACGACACGACCTTTAAGCACGAGTCCAGAAATAACAATCGCAATCCTCACGACAAGGATTTGAAGCTTCCTCCAACCCGTCCCCCCTGAGACGCAACTGTTCGTCATGTACGTGAGAGCCGCTCGCCATGGCCTTCATGGCTCGCTTCCCCGGACCGCTGGTTCCCTATCAAACACCCAGTCATCTCGACTTACAGACTTCCGGCCCCATCACCTAGGTCCGGCCCCCGCGACACTCGTACCCCTCACCCAGCGTTCATTTCACTCCAAGAGGGGTGACAGGTCAGTAGCGGACGCCGTTCCTGCCGAGAGTAAGGCCGTCTTCGAGAAGAGGCAGAAGCCCTCACCATTCGATGGCATCCGCGAACGCAGGGCCAAGGCCGGCAAGCTGATAGCGGGCGTGGCTGCGGCGTCAGATAGTGACATGTTCAAGGCTCCCGTATGTTGAACACCTATTTCGAGACCTTCATTCCAAGTATGCTAACTCTCATCGAAAGGCTGTGGGCAAGCCTCAGGCGAAGCGATGGGACCGTAAGCTCGCTCTCGCTCTCCCTTGCATTGTATCCCCCGCTCATTCACACGTCACATCCAGACCATATATCACCGGAATCCCTCTCCCGTCACCCCTGCTCCCTGAAGCAGGCCGCTCGCTACCTCAAGAAGCCCGGTCTTATCTCTCTCGGCGGTGGCCTCCCCTCGAGCGCCTACTTCCCCTTTGCCGAGCTCTCCGTCCGGGTCCCCCAGGCCCCGCACTTCTCCGAGGCAGAGACCATCTCCTCGGGCCAGATTCTCACCATCGGCAAGTATGACACTCGCGACCCGGACCAGCCGAACGCCGAGTACGACCTCTCCATCGCCCTCAACTACACCCAGTCCACCGGCTCGGCGCAGATGATGCGCTTCGTCACAGAGCATACCGAGCTGGTCTACAACCCCCCCTACGCCGACTGGCAGTGCTGCCAGACCGTTGGCAGCACAGCCGCCCTCGAGCAGACGCTCCGCATGTTCTGCGACAAGGACCGCAAAGACTCGGTCCTCACCGAGGAGTACAGCTTCTCCACGGCGCTCGAGACCATCTCACCGCTCGGCGTCAAGGCCGTCGGCGTCCCCGTCGATGCCGAGGGCCTGCTTCCGGAGGCCATGGACGAGATCCTCACGAACTGGGACCCCTCGGCCCGTGGCGACCGCCGCAAACCTCACCTGCTGTACACCGTGCCCTCGGGACAGAACCCCACGGGCGCGACGCAGTCGGCCGCCCGGAGACGTGCCATCTACGCCGTGGCGCAGAAGCATGACCTGTACATCATCGAGGACGAACCCTACTACTTCCTCCAGATGCAGCCGTACACCGGGCCGGACGCCCCCTCGGTGCCTCCCCCGGCCTCTGTGTCCGAGTTCCTCGGGACGCTGATTCCCTCGCTCTTGAGCATGGACACGGACGGCCGCGTGCTACGCATGGACTCCTTCTCCAAGGTCCTCGTGCCGGGATCCCGGCTCGGGTGGGTGACGGCGTCGGCGCAGGTCATTGAGCGCTTCATCCGCCACGCCGAGGTCGCGAACCAGGGGCCCTCTGGGTTCTCGCAGGTCGCGGTCTGGAAGCTGCTGGACGAGACGTGGGGTCACGAGGGGTACCTGCGGTGGCTCATGAACTTGCGCATGGAGTACACCAAACGCCGCGACTGGCTCCTCGCGGCGTGCGAGAAGCATCTTCCTCGCGATATCGTGAGCTGGACGCCGCCTGCCGCCGGCATGTTTGTAAGTCCCTGTTCCACCTTCAAGGCGCGCTCGCCCCTCTATTTCGCCCACCATGCGACCGACCCATGCTTCATTTACCCTTGAACTCTCCTGCTGATCTGCTTCGCGTGCTGTTTAGTTGTGGCTCAAGATCGACCACTCCGCCCACCCTGACGGACCCTCACGCCCGCTTCTCGAGGTTGAAGAGGAGATCTTCAACTCTTGCATCGACAAGGGCGTCCTCTGCGCCCGCGGCTCGTGGTTCCGCACCGAGCAGGACACGCCGCTCAACGACCTCTTCTTCCGCGCCACCTTCGCCTCGGCTAGTGAGAAGGACATGGACGAGGCTATCCAGCGGCTGGGCGCTGCCATTAAGGAGAGCTTCCGTCTGGGTTGATTTCCTCGGCCGGGGGGGGTGTCGTTTTTTATTGTGTTGGGCGAGCATTCGACTTGGTTCCGAATCAGCCATTCGGTCAAGCATCTTTGCATCTGATATGGGGTAGACGATAGGTCGTTGGATGTCGTTGATCATCGGGCTTATGTCGCACGCCGGATGATTTAGACCATCAGCTGTGGAAGTCATGGAAAGATTGGATTAGACATCTCTTTTTTATTACGAATGGCATGATGTGTCACTCAACCTTTTAGTGGCGATTATTTTTTGAAATGAGGACGTTGTTGCCCTTGCTCAACCTGCCCACGCGATAACAACGCAGAAGCTATCCGGTGCAACATCCAGGCCCTGTTGCCCATTCTCATCCCCATCCTCGAAAACCCGGCTGCCCGATCCAAGTACTCCGCGCAATTCTGCGCCTGATTAGACCAATCAACACACCCGGCGCCGTGTCGTAAAGGAACCAACCACACATACACATCAGCAGCCACCCCGCGCCGCAGCGCACGATAATACACGTAAGAGACCGGCCACCCGACCGTATGGCCACTTTGCCTCTCTCATAGTCCTCTCGGCATGTACTGAAACGGAGGCCAAGATGCGGCTGAGCCGCACCGTACGGGGGGCAACGAGGCTTATTTCAACCTCCCATGACTTTGATCTGCATGACCACATTTGCCAGCCTGGTTCTTCGACGGTGAAAGCTTTTTGAATATCGTCTCGCCACCATCAATCTCTCGATAAAAGAAACCGTTCCTAGTGCCTCCTTGTTTGTTGCCGTTACGCCGGAAAAGAAAACACCCCCTGGGGCAAGTTGTTGATGTCCCTTAGCCCTGTTTCGCCTGCCAGAAAGCAACTTTGACGCCATCTCCGGGCTGTAGCACTATCTCGGCCTTGAGCGTCGGGTCCCCGCCATCGACGGCGTCCATGTGACTCTCGATTCTTTCAAATCTCTGAAACAGGCGGCAGAGCGTGTAGCTCATCTCTGTCAGGGCGAACTGCTGGCCGATGCAAATGCGCGGGCCACCGTTGAAGGGGACATACGTCCACGGCTTCGGCTGCCAGTGGAACCAGCGATCGGGCGAGAACTCGCTCGGGTGCGCAAAGGTTTCCGAGACGGGCGGGTACAAGTCCTCGCGCCGCTGCATGAGGAGGGTCGAGTATCCGATTGGCGTGTCCTTGCAAACGGCCAGGGGAAGCGTGCCATCCGGACCGCCGCCAACGGGGAGCGTTGTGTCCTTGAGGGCCAGGCGAACGTTGAAGGGAACCACAGGATACAGGCGCAGGGTCTCGTTCATGATGTTCTGGAGGTACTTCATGTTCTTGAGATCAGCATACGTCGGGGCGCGGTCTGGGCCGACCTGCTCGATGATCTCGGCGCGCAGCCGGGTGACGACTTCCGGGTGACGGCCCAGCTCGTATAGAGTCCAGGAGAGAGAGGAAGCCGTGGTGTCGCGGCCGGCGAGGAGGACGGCGACGAGCTGGTCGCGGAGGACCTTGCGGTCGCGGGTGAAGCTGGCAAGCTCGTGGAGGAAGGTGTAGCCCTGGTCGGATTTGGTCTTGGAGGCAAGCTCCTCAGGGCTGAGGCGGAGGGCCCTCTCAATGAACTTGTTAACGAATCCGTTGATGACCTTTAGGCCGGACCGAAACGAGGAGAGGGGTACGAAGGGCTTCAGCTTGTTAGCGCGTGCGATTATGTTCTGGACTCGTTGGACTTCGTTGAAGGCTTCGGCGAACTCTTGTCTGGGGGTGCTGAACAGGTTGTGTGTTAGTTTCCAGTCCAAATGCCCTTTGCACATGTGAAGAAAAGAAAACCCCCCGGAAAAAAGAACAAGGAGGGGGGGGGAGGAAGGTTGGCTTACGAAAGTGACTTTACGTCCTGGCCCAAGAGAAAGTCAGTAGCCACATCGAGGGTGTAGCGGAAGAATAGCTCCGAGATATCCAGGACTTTGCCGTCGACGGCATCAAAGTCGACGTGCTGGTCCTCACCGTCGAGGGCGCCGCCGTTGGCGATGGCCTTGAAGAGGGTCTGGATGTGGGACTCAAAGGTGTGCAGGTCACTGACGCGGTCCTTGATGAACTGGGGCCGGATGAGCTGACGGCTGGCGTGCCACTGGTCGCCGTCGGTGGTGAAGATGCTGTCGCCGAGGAACTCCTTCCACTCCTCGTGGAAGGGCTGGCCTTTACCGTAGTCGGAGAACTGGGTGGCCAGGATGGCTTTGATGTTCTCGGGCTCGGCGGTGAAGACGATGCGCATGCCGAGAACCCTCTTCTCGCCGGTCCATCCCTTCACGGTGGAGAGCATATCCTCCCAAAACTCGACGTTCTTGTGTTTCATGGTCCCGAGGACGGCCTTGAAGATGAAGTCGATGCCTGAAGAGATGTGTTAATGAGTCAAAATCCATAAGAGGCTTCAATGCGACTGACACATGACCACTACTAATGCAGCATTTTCATCAACTTGACTAGAGAGTGCGACCTACCGCCAGGAAAACGGGCATTGAGTGATTGACCACGTACGCCAGGCGCCAGGCGCCGCAGTCGGGTAGTCTCATCGAACCGCTTGACGGCAACCCATAAACACCAGGCTACGACGCCGAATACGACAACCACCTTCAGGTTGACATTCTCAAGAACGTTTTCCACCAAGCCCATGGTGAGTGAATCCTAGGTGACAGTGTTCAGAGGAGGCCCTTGAGATGAGAAGATGGGGAACGGTGCGTAGTGGCGTCTCGAAAGGGTATGCGAGAGCTAGACTTTAGTTGGGTAATTGTAGTTCGAGAAGGATTCGAAATCGTGTAAGTGCGTCGTTGTGGCGCGCACGGTGGTGAAATGAGGAAGAACCCCAGGGTAGATCTCGTGTTCGAGAAGGGCGCAATGGCGGATGAAGTAGTAGATGACGATTGCACCGGAGCGACGGGACAAATCAAAAATCCGAATTAGAGCAAGAAACGGGGAATCGGATGCGGAAGAGATGGGCACAACCGTCTGAAGTCTGGGTGCAGAAAAGGGTGTTGAGACCAGAAGTAGTAATGTTAAGTATGTGTCGAATGAGCTAAGAGCTGTACGTAGTACATATGAAAGCAGTGGCCGCCTACGGGTTCGAAACTCCCATTCCAAGACCTCCACTTGATGTATGGAAACTGGATCCAACCCGCCTAAGTAGTCTGTCCACAGGTTGGACACTGGTGACGAAGACCTCGGAAGCGGCCTGTTAGAACCCACCTGTGGTATCTGACCCGGTGGGTACTGATGTAGTGCATGTGCTCCATGTGGCCCGGGGAGGAGCATGACAATGCCAAAACAGCGGCGAGATGCCAAGATGACCCAAAGCAGTCATCCATGAGAAACCTTCGCGTATGTCATTCTCCACCGCCGAAACGCTTACCCTTCCTTGTACTAGCGGCCGCGTCGAAGCCACATGGCATGGGAGCAATGGTGGAGTGTACGTCCCATGTTCCTGTGTCTTCTTCACCATCACGAGCGAGGAATACAAGTTACTACGCCATCCCGCGGCGGTGTAACCATGGACGGGCCATACCACGCAAAACATGGGTAGGAAGAGGTAGTTTTGTATGCCAGTAGTTCAGTAGCGCCGCTGAGCCGAACGAACCCTTTCGGGGGGTTGTCTGGGAGTCAAGACGAGAAGACGAGTGCCAACTATCCGGCGGCTTTTATATCAGTTTCAACTTTGCGTCATTAAACGCTTGCAGAGGCATCAAAGTTGAAAGAGACGAAAGTAAGCAAGGAGTAGGGGGNTGACAGAGACCCCCACATACCCATCGTACAAAGTATGCGTGGTGAAGCAAGCAAGCGTTTGCGCTGCCTAATTGTGAGATATTTCACCCGGGCGGAGGAGCGAGGGTGTAAAACAGAGAGATTGAAGATGCAGAGGTTGTTAGAAGGGGGGGGGTAAAGAAAAAGTGAAGAATTTTTTTTTAAAAGTTTTTTGGAAAAAAAATCTGCCCTAACGTTTTTGCGCCGACCTCCCTGTCACGGAGAAAACGCCAGCAAAAAATGCTGCGGCTGCTGCAGACACACAGTGTGTGGACTATGTGTTGTGCACTGCTGCCGCGACCTGATATGATATCCATGTGGTCGCAGCAAACGCGGAAGCTTTCAAAACCGCCAACGCCTTTCTTCCTCAAGTATACATACATCTGGTCTAATAACACATTTTGGTGGAGCGATTCGATACCCTCCGCCATCGTTCTGTAACCCGGCCATCAGCACCTTCCTTTTCGCATTCTGCTCAGCGGCCATGTATGATCTGACTGGACGCTCCACAAAGTCCACCTCAGCGAAGAGGATAGCACAATACGGGCCTCCACGGCGATCTGAATACCCAGAAAGGGAATCTTGCTGTCACAACCGACCGTGGTCTCCACAGAAGGTCGGACAACGGAGTCCCTCGGGTCCCAAGCTTTCCCCGCAAATGCCGCATTACCCCTACCTACCTCCATCGTCGAATGGCTGCTTGCCCCCTTCCACCTGGGTAAGTGCGCGTGCAAACGAGCCCCCCGCAAATTGCCACATGCACTAACAGTAGGTGGCGGGTAATGTAAAAGTGGTTGGGTTCGCAACAGACAGTACGGAGTACATGCCCTGTAGAGAGTCTCTGGACACGCACTAGGTCTTATCCTGGGCATCCGGACGAACATTTGGCCCAACGGATCCCGGGCACCCGCGGGGCCCCGCTTGCCGCCTCAGCGGCGACTCGGGTGGTAGAAGGATGATCAGTCTTCAAGGTCCTCCACTCGCAAGCGACCGAACCCTCTTCTTCATCTTGACGCCGAAACAGGCAATGTATCAACCGTGTAACCTTATTCTTCAGGTGTTTTCTCGATGCATCCGGATGTTGTTGCGATGATTCTACTGCAGTCACAGTGTGCTGCATCACATATAGACCTACGTAGATGGCATCTCTAACATCCTCAAGCAGTAGGGTTTAGTTAACAGGGTGGTTAGGGTCCTAGAAGCTTTCAAAATTCCACGCTTCTCAATACCACAGAAACCACATACTGTTTTTGGTGCTAAGTAAAGCACTTATGCTGTGTTTCCTATTGTTTTTTCTATATTACGTATTGTGTACCTGTGCGACCTCAAGAGGGACCGCCTTGGCCACGTATCTTAGTATAACTTTATTCGTCGCCGGGGGCAAACCCCGACTCAAGAAATGTACAGAAAGGCATATTCAAGTATGCAATGTGAGCAAGGCTTTGTGCCTCCCCTGTCGTCTTGGGCCCATGCAGAGAAACGAAACCCCGTCACAGCGTCAGGTAGTTGCTGCTTCCTGGGGTCTTACATGGGATAGCCGCACTCAGTCGCGTCGCCCTGTGTGCAGAAAGTCATCTGAACCGGCTCTGACCTCACTCCTCTGGCAACCATTCTTTCCCTGAACTCGGCCAGTCTCGGTGCCGCGTCGTACTGACTTCTGTTCCGTCCCGAAGAATCCTGCCGGCCCGACCACAACACCTCGCCGGCCGCACTGGCCCTCGGCCAAAGGATCCCGTCGATGCTAACAGGATCAATCGACTCACTCCAAGCCGCCACTTCGCCTCCAAGCACGAGCTTTGCCTCCTCATCGGTCAGGTTTGCCCTGGGGTTGTGAGCATACATGAGTCGCCATCCCTTCGCCGGCGAGCACCAGTCGTTAAATGGGAAAAAGGTTTCAAAAGCCAGCCCATTGTCGAAGTTCATCCAGTGTCCTCGGCCGCAGTCGGCGTACTGTCTTGTCAGTAAGCTAGCCACCGATCCCGAGATTACCTACTTACCCAGTAGTTATAGTTGCTGTCGATTACTTTGTGGCCTCTGCTCGTCAAAGTCTTGACAGAGTCGCCTCCCAACCATGACTGGATCACAACGTCGTCGCCAAGAGTGATGTTCCACTCGAGCAGCATCTCTTCCCATACAAACGGTACAAGTCCATGCTTGCGGATTCGTGCGTGATTCTTGTCCATGAACTTCTGCAGAAGAGGCTGCAAGACCTCGCTCGAGTTAGACCTGATGCCCTCGTCCAGCATCGAGTCGTTCTTGTTCAGCTCATCACCACCAGTGTGAAAGTATGCTGAGTAGGGGCTGACTCTTGGCAGGAGGTCATCAAAGAGCTTATCCAAGAAATCATCAACCCTGGTATCGTTCATTTTGAAGGCACCGCAAGGCGGCTCCACGCACCACCAGTAGTATGGCTTCTCATTGTAGGCAACAATAAGCTCAGGGTATGCGAAAGAGACAGAGCCAATGTGGCCTGGCATGTCGATCTCGATAATCGGCTCGATCCCACGGTGGACTGCATATTCTTGGATCTTCGCCAGGTCCTCTGGTGTGTAGGATAAACCCTTCCGATAGGCGCCCTTCGCAGACAGATCAGGCATCGCAGGAATGTCGAGTGGCCATGATTGTGAGTCCGTGACATGGATGTGGATCCGATTGAGTTTGTTCCAAGACATGGCGTCGATAACCCTCATGATGTCTTGTACCGGAAAGAAGTTTCGCGCCACATCGATAAGAATGCCACGGTGGGAATATTCTGGCGCATCTTCGATTGCAACGGGTGCCAGCGGGGTGTACCAGGAAGTGCCCGACGTGTGCTGGTAGAAGAGTTGAACAAACGTCTCGAGCCCTCTCAGAACGCCGGTAGAAGACTTGGCTACGAGTGCAGCCGAGCCGTCCACCGTAACATTCAACGCGTAAGATTCATCAACCTCGCCGGCAGCTGGCTTGAATGTGCTTGGGTTGTCCTCGCCGGTTTGCGTAATCTGCAACGATTTGACCGATTTCTTGTCCGTCGCATAGACGTCCGGCTCGAACTCGCTGTTTTTCTCGTGGAACTTCCATGGCACAAAGTTCTGCTGGAATATGGCACCCATGGCGCGTGAAACACCGCCCTGTACGATGTCTTTGCTGTTGAAGGTCGATCCTGGAGCTGGGCTATAGCCATAGGTGTAGGGCAGCTGTACGTTAAACAAGGTCTCAGCATGCTGTGTCTCATCGTCGGGGGGGTTGGGAGGGGGAAGCCAGCGTACAGATCCCCCATTGTATGTGATTTCCAGTGTTTGGCTTATAAAAAGAACACTTTTGCCAGTAGAGAGCTTTTTGGGGGCTGGCCAGATACCAGCATTGACCGGTGATGGTGCGAGGGAGAGGGAGAGGAAGACGAGCGAGAAAGCAGGCAGCATGTTGAAAGGAATGGAAAGGGGGGTTGCGTGTGAGTAAGGAANAGGAGATTTTGACCAAAATAAGGTCAGCCAGGGACCAGGACTGTTTTATATGAATTATGGTATTGAAGGAAGGCACGGTTGTGCTTGTGCTGTGTTTGGCTTGTTTCTTGCTTCTGGCCCAGGAGGAAAGATAGACCGCGCAGCCACTGACAAACAGAATGCCGACTGCTTTGTGTCACCTTTCAGCTGCAGGAAAAGTAGAATACGAGAACGCAGCAACAGTTGTCACAATTGTTCTCTAGTAGGTGTTGTTGCCTTCTTCGCGGACACAGTACGGCCAGTTTAGATGATGGATGTGGTGGTTGGGAACAAGGCTAGCCAATGGGCGGTGCGGTGCAATGTTGTGGCGACAATCCGCGGAGCAACGTTACGTCAAACTTCGAGCTTGACCTAGACAACCCACACCAGGGACTGCAGAAGACGGGAGGGGGGCTGGCGAATTGTGGAGGAGATCCTCGGGATGGACCGGTTTGATAGGGCCGTGCAAGAAAAAGAAAACAGTATGATCCGGAACTTGGTAGACCAGCAAGCAGGTCTTAGAGTGTGTTCACAGCATTCCGACGTTGCTGTGCTGGGCAATGCTACGATCCAACATGCATGGTCCCCTCCAGCTCCTGACAATATAGAATGATAGGCCAGGTGGTGATTCGTCAATGTTAGACAATCGACAGGGAATATGCCTTGAAAACAGCTCGAAGCGCAGGGCGATCACGTGTGTGCCCTTCTTTGATACCAGTACAGTCCGGGAGTAATCGAGCGGGAAGAGAGTAGGCGCAGTCGATAAGTAAAGACGGCTTGCCAAAAGTGTTGGGATGGTTTCTGCAAACCACTGGTAGTGTCCCTTACGATGGGCATATCTGGCAAAGGGAGACAAGGCAGTGAGTGATATCGGAAGTGCCGAAGCTCAATCCAGACAAGGCGGGAAGACGATGCGGAGAGGGGAAGACCGGAGCAGTAAGCGGCAAGCCAAGTCAGTTCTGTCAGTGTAACCAACAGCTGGGCAGCAGGGGGCGGGGAACGCCACCGGCTACTAATTAACTCTAAAAATCGGCCCATAAACAGGCGGAAAACTCCGAGCTTGGGCTGGTTGTCTCTAGGTATTGAAACAAGGCAGGATGAGGTACAAACTCGATCTCGCAACCGCAACTTGTCCTTTGCCTGAAAAACGAATTATCTTTTGGAAAATGCACCCACTCCAGAGGAAATTCTCACTGCTACCAGAGCAGCTTTTCGATCGGGGACCAATGATGCAGGGTTAGGTTTCTGTGGTTTCCTGGAAGCTGTGATAACCCCATACAAGTAAGTAACCCGGGTAAGGCTCAGAGCTAAGCACCTAACACATAGTAGGTACCTAGGTAGGTTTGTCGGTAGGTACTGGTAAGTAGTGCATGAATGATAGCCCCGACGGTTGGCCAGCGCCAGCCAGAGTTGTAACGCTTGTAACCCTTATTTCCGTCAACTTCAATTCATCTTATCAAACTTCCGTTCCGTGAGAAGCTGGCAAGTCTCAGGCTTTAGATCGGGATATGCACCTGATCTCCCGGTTGCGCTGCAGCGTGTCGTCAAAGGCAGGGATCTGGCAGTCCGCGTCTCAACAATCAGGTATTGACAGCCCTCCGCCCTCATTACGACAGCTAGGAACCTAACAAACGGACTCTTCCACTCCTTCGTCGTCTTCGCCTGGCAGACTCGACCCCAGGACAGCCATGACTTCGTGGACATGTAGGAAGCATTACTTTAGTAGTCACTGAAGATTTCCATTGTATTGTATCAGCAGTGTGGTTAAACGAGTCACTAGTATCATCAGAAGGCGTAAATCAAATGAGGGGTTTCAATTTTTAGCCATGCCTAGACTGGTCGCGACGACTATTTGATGGCGCCTCCAGGTGTGACACCGGACTGAGGTTCGAGGGAGCGCCGTTGCGCTGAATAATGTGCCTGAACTACCTAGGTACACGTAGTTAAGCCACACTTGGAATCCGCCCGAAGGTGGTTGACTGCCACACAATCTCGGCATACCTAGGTACCTTAGCTGCTTAGGTATAGGTGACTCACGTGATCTTCCAAGGTGTCGTTATCCAATCAGAGACACTTTTATGGGGCTTCCGCTGAATTCTCCGTCATCTCCAAGAACGTTCTCTGGCTCACGTATCTGTGTCCATTCACTTCCTCCATCATACACAACATTCTCTTGTTGCTTGTGTCGACCTGCAACAACCTATCCCCTGCAACGATCGCTTGCCTACTATATACCCACACGCAAGCGACACAACAGTATTGCGCGCTTTTCGTATCGACACCGTCGCCAGCACTTCCTGGCGCCGTTACTGCCGATTTTTACCACCGACTAGCAACGCGTCTTGCCTTCCAACTCTCCCCCAAACACACCGAGCCACGATTCAGATTTGCACCCGAAGCTTAACGCGACACTTGCCGTAACGGCGCTAATTACCATGACTGTTCAAGTCGTCCTCAACACCCCGCTGGCGGATGCCTTAAGCGCCGCCATCCAGCCCAAGCTCGTCGAGGCCGGCTGGGCATCAGGCTCCGACGACGATGCTGCGCTCGTCGAATACATCATCCTCATGCTTGTCAACGGTCGAACGCAGGAGCAGATCGCCACCGAGCTCTCAGCCGATCTTCTCGGTCTCGGTCCGGAAGACCCTGGCGCCATGGAATTCGCGGCATGGTTGTTTCAACAAGCAGAACAAATCAACGCCCAACTGAATGGCTCCCAACCCGCAGGCAACAATGCCATGTCAGGCATGTCTCAGGGGAATGGCGACTTCGACACCGATATGGGTGCGAACGATGGAAATGAACTGAATGCGTCCGTCTCTCTCCTGGCCCCTGCAGCTCATCATTTACTAACCCATCGCAGTCCGACTGGCCCGCGCTCCATGCGAAACGGCCCTAATCCAAGAGGAACTGCTCGCGAGAAGCGTATGCTCGGACACATGACCAAGGCCATGGATAGGTCAGGCGACTCAGTCCTTCACCGCGTTCGTGGTAACGACAGAATCAACTCCCATGCCCGTGGCCCTCCCACGGGCCCTAGGGGTGGCATGGGACGCGGCGGACGTTCGATGAATAACCGAGGTGTCAATATCCAAGCCGGCCTGAACGCAATGACAGGCATGAACGGTCAGCATGGGGCACCCCCCGGGATGAACCCCATGGCTGCCGCTTGGGGGATGCCGCCGCAAGGGCAACCGTCACAGATGGACCTTATGGCGATGATGGAACAACAGGCACAAATGATGTCTCAGCTTCAACAACAGCTTATGAACCAATCTGGCGGGCGAGGCGGACGCCGCGGAGGCAAGTCACTTTTCGACCGCACTCAAAACTCCCGTGGTGGTTTTGGAAATCGTCAGCAGCATCCCAGGGATAAACAAGATTCGGCGATGGGAGAAGGCGCCGAGAGAGACGATGTCGAAATGTCGCAATCAAAGCGCGAACCGCCCAACCCGGACGAAACCGTCTGCAAGTACAACCTCCACTGCACCAACAGGGAGTGCAAGTTTGCGCACCAATCCCCTGCGGCGCCACCTGGCACCACAGTCGACATCAGCGATGTGTGTACCTTTGGTGCTGCATGCAAAAACCGCAAGTGTGTCGGTCGCCACCCTTCTCCGGCGGCGAGGCTTGCTCACCAGAGCGAGCAAGACTGCAAGTTCTTCCCGAATTGTACGAATCCGAGGTGTCCCTTCAAGCACCCTGAAATGCCCTTATGTCGGAACGGCGCAGGGTGCACGACTTCGGGTTGCAAATTTACACATGTTAAGGTCAAGTGTAGATTCAACCCTTGCAAGAATCCTCATTGCATGTACACCCATGAGGAAGGCCAACAGGGTGTTTTTAAGGACAAGGTCTGGACTGCCGATGGAAGCAACGATCACGTTAGTGAGCGTCAGTTTGTGGACTCGAACGCCCCAGCGGAAGTGATCCTTCCCGAGTCAGAGAATGCGGCCAACCAGGATCAAGGCAATGCTCAGGAGGTCATCAGCTAGGAGAACGTAAGGTGGCAGGACGTGGCGAAGCATACGCTGAATAAGCATATGCTTGGGACACACTAAACAACAGGTTGTACAATGCAAGAAGCGTTGCTTCCGTGGAAGGGTTCACCTTTACAAAACGAAGAGGGGACGGGGTGAAGAATTTGGCCAAGCGCGGGATGGCGTCTCACATTGGAAGTGTGCTATACCCTAGGAGGATGATTGCGAATTCACCCGACTCTGGGGCCGCCACAAGCTTCTCGGGAAGATGGGGAATAGAGACAGCGGCGGTACGGCAGCGGCGACTTCTTGTATGATAATTGGACGATGATGTATGGCCAAAGCGGCACGGCACTTTCGGCGTTTGCGGGTGCTATGATTCTATTCATGTATAGACGTGGCTTCGGACAAGCCGGCACGATACAAAATAAGGGAGGATCTCGAGATTATGGGTCTCTGAGAGCGTCGGGGCGACGAATGCAGTTGTTCTGGCCTCGCCTGGCGTTTCCATTGCCTGCCTTCGATGCCGTAGAAATTGTGCGTCAGTAAGGATGCCCATATTTTCGATCAGGAGCTCATTATCAATGTAATGCGAGCCGTCTTCTTGTTCCCTACACAGGCCACTGATTGCAAAAAGATGTCGGATGAAGAAGGACCAATGAGAAAGCAATGAAATGCAACGCTTGAGGGAAAAGGGTGATGATTGATGTTGGTTCTACACGGTGGGGCGAAAGCTTCCCTGGTCCATGTCCCGTACGCGGTTCGCCACAGGAACCCCAGCCCATGTCGTGACGCCACCTTGTATCCGTACTACCAACACGTTGAACGGCCGACGATCCCGATTTCTCTCTTCTCCGAACCATTGCCTCTTTCGCTCCCACTCAATGGTTTCAAGAAGAGCCGACGATGCATTCATGGCTTTATTGAAGACCTACCACTCTCAGCGCTTTTGTCGCGTGGCGGTCCGCGGCGCCCGGGGCGGCGGCGGCATCCTCCGGCCGGCGCACTTCTCAACGAGCTCATTTGCTCGACACCAAGCAGTACCGGACTTGAGCCCCGATGCAGCGCCGAACCTCACGAAGGAAAAACGAGTGCCGAAAGATGTCGCAGTTATCGGCGGCGGGATCACGGGCCTGACAGCGGCGCACTACCTAGCGAAGCTGCTTCCCGAGACGTCCAACATCACCGTGTTCGAGGCGGCAGACCGGCTGGGCGGGTGGATCGATACGCAGGAGGTCGAGGTCGACGTCAAAGGCCAGAAGAACATTGTGCGCTTCGAGCGCGGGCCGCGGACGCTGCGCGGTATGGGGAAAGATACGTGGAGGTTTGACGATTTCGTCCTCTTTGACCTGGTAGGTTCTCGTACGGTTCTTCCCCTTCGCCGAAGGCCCATCGTTGTTAACATGGACTCTTCCGCTGTTAGTTGAGAGACCTCGGTATGCACAGCGAGTATCTCGGCATCAAGTCCCCGCCGCGCTACATCTTCTACCCGGACCACCTCGTCAACATGCACCCGAAGAACGTCCTTAGCGAGGCCGCCTTCAAGGGCGTCATCCCGGGCTTCTTGACTCTTCTCTGGCGCCGTGCCAAGGCCCGCCGCGAGCCTGTCCCGTTGGACATGTCGGTCACCGACTTCATACGCTTCGCCACGGGCCGCCCCGAGTTAACAGACAACCTGGCTTCGGCCATGATCCACGGCATCTGGGGCGGCGACGCCGACCGACTGAGCATGCGCAGCTTCATGCCCGGTCCGTGGTGGCGCTTCTTCCTGAAGGGAGAGCGTGACGACTGGGTCACTATCCCGCGCAACGAGACGAGCGTACTGGAGACGCTGGCTCAGGATAAGGAGCTTCAGGCTTACGCGCGGGCTGCGCATAAGGACCAGCTCGTGTTTTTTAAAAAGGGGTTGAGCAGCCTGCCGAACGCTCTTGAGAGGGGGCTGAGGCGGAAGAAGAATGTTACATTCAAGTTGGGTGAGCCTGTGACGAACCTGGGCTACGACCGCAAGACCGCCCAAATCTCGGTAACTACTACCCCCTCTCCCTCATTTCCAAGATTTCAATACTCGGCGTCAACTGACACAGTGTCTGTCTCCCGCCTCTCAGCTCTCGACAAAGAACTCCCAATTTCCGAGAAAGTTCGACAAAGTCATATCTACCACAACTAGCAACACACTCGCCGCCGTGTCCAACAACGCCCTCCCCTCCCTCGCCGACTCTCCCAACGTGTCTATCATGGCCGTGAACCTCTGGTACCCGCAGCCCGGTCTGAACGCATCCCACCCTGGCGTCGGCTACCTGGTCCCGCGCGCCGTCGACACGAACCCGGAAGGCCTTCTCGGTGTCTTCTTCGACTCGGACGTTGTGCCACGCGCGCCCTCGGAGCCCGAAGGCACCAAGTTCTTCGTTCTCATGGGCGGTCACTACTGGGACAAGCGCACCACCTACCCGACTGAGGAGGAGGGCATCGAGATGGCCAAGTCGGTCCTCGAGCGCCACCTTGGCATCCCCAAATCCCAACCCGCCTTCGCTATGGCAAGACTCGCAAAGGACTGCATCCCGCAGCATCACGTCGGCCACGGCGACCGCATGGGTCGCGCCGCCCAGGAGTTGCACACTGCCTACGGCGGAAAGCTCGCCGTTGCAGGCGGGTCGTACACGAGCATCGGCGTCACGGGCGGCATCCGCGCTGGCTACGATGTGGCTATGCACATTGCTCAGTCGGCGCAGGCGCACGTCGGCGATACCGGTCTCGCGCAGTTCCAAGATCGGCAGATGGACCTGTTCCAGGTACCGCGGGAGCGCTTGAAGTCCATTGGACGCGATATCGAGGAGAAGATCGGTTGGAAGAACTACCTCCGCTAAGAGAAAAGCTGACCGGGAGGTCTCCTACCGGGATGTAGCTGTACTATATATACAATCCTCCTGTAACATGCGGGGCACGCAAACCTAGATGGGGGTTCAATTTACGAGAATAAAAACAAAAACAACCCTTCAATTGACGTGGTTCATACAGTAGTGTACTTTCCTGGCGGCTGTCGTCGAATCATGCGTATCAAGATTTCAGAGGGGCGCTGGCGCTGTCAAGTCTGCATGTTTATTCAAAGGTATCATTGCGACCACCTTCCTGGTCATGGTAGGTCGACTTTCTCTGAAAGCACTATCTTGGCGCGTCCTCCGCGGCGTCCGAGTCTTTCGTCGTTCTGAGTACCCTTCCCTTGGTATCGCGACGCCACTCGTAATGATAAAAGAAAAATGGAAAGGGAAACAAAAGACAAGTGGCATCATCCACTGTGCTTGTTGGCCAGGTATGTACATCTGCGGGCGACAAGTTGCCCCTGATCGATTGTTCCATATGCTTCTTAGCCCCTATGCTAGCATTGGACACTGGTGTCAGTGTTTAGTCAAGCACCAGAGGTGCCTGCTTGCTTCCTCCGCTGCTCCTGTTGCTCCCCTGGCTCACGCTCGTGGGCTGCGTGCCGAAAGACTGGTTTGTAGAAAATGTCTGACTCGACTGTGTCTGTGCCTCCTGCGTCAACGGTGCCTCGCTGATGTCTCCAGTCACAGCGTATGCCCGCACAGCTTCGTCAAGCTTCGTGAGCAGTTCCATGGTGCTGGGTCCCGGCCGGGCAGCTGCGCCCGTCGTAAGGCCCCTCCATCCATCGCCATGCGACTCCCAGATCCTCTTCAGGACCCTATTAAACCCCTCGTCAGGGGGGGCGGGCCCCCCCGGTACTGTGCGAGAGAAATTCCACCACACCTCGCTGCGCCGCAGCTTGCTTCGGATTTCTAGTACAAGTATTGATGGTTGACCGTTCGTGTCGGGGAGAGTATAACGGAGTGCGATCCAATCGACGGATCTTGGAAAGATCTCAAGACGCCCTTGGTTTGTTGTTGCTAAAGGCTCCCACTTAGACTCGATGCTGTCGAGAGTTTTCAGGATAGGCAGCAGCAAAGGCATGTATACTAGTAGTGCTTTCAGACCGTTCTGAGTATTGACGAGAGTCGTGAGCAGATCGAGCACTCTCAAGTGCGGGTTTCCCCTTTCTAAGGACATCCGGATGTCGCTCTTGGCTAAATCAAGGGACACCCGCCACCGCTGGGGCTTTTGCGCACCGTCACTCTCGCCGGGCATTATCATGTCGCTATATGTGAAAATGACTTGCTTGAGACAGACTCTCTCGCATCTGACGTCGCCGCGTGCCTTGCCCATAGCCTCAAGGAAACCTACGAGGCGGTCGATGGAGTTTACGTGGGTTGTTAAAGTCTCCAGGATGGGTTGTCCTATTGATTGGCGAATGCGGAAGATGAACTCGCCCTTCTTGGGGCTGAAAGACACGTCCCGGTCGATGCGGCCTTTGAGCAGCGCAAATTTCGCTTTATCTTTGACTCTGACAGTGGCGTCGACCACAGTGTTGAGTCGGATGTTCTCAAGTACCTTAACGGCTGAGAGGGAGTTGTCATGCTGGTCAAGTGTCACTGAGGGTTGAGGTAGAAGCCCCCTGAACTTCACTTCGATTTGGTCCTGAGCCCAAGACAAACTGTTGTTGCCCGAACGATATAGGGTATCCTTGGATATATCATTTGCGCTGCTGGTCTCTGACGGTCGCAAAATTTGTGACAGTTTGATGACGAGAGACGGAAGCCGGACTTGCTGTGGCAGCGAATAGTTAGTGGATTCCTTGGTCAGATGTTTGACCTCTTTTTGGTGCAAATTTTCTAGGTCGGTGGCTTGAGCAATGATGCCGGTAACAAAGAGGGTCAAATTCGACCAGAAAGAGTCGTCCAGGTCGGGCTGCCCTCGGGTGAGCTCTAGCTTGGTTTGAAACCTGATCGGACGTCCCGGCGTGTTGCGGTTGCTATGTTTGTTAGCCACACTCTGTGGGCAGGGTTGATGGACAAAAACTCACATTTCAAGCAACCACCATTCATCACCACTTAGGCTCAATGACACCATCACATACCATTCCTGGCCTAGACTTTGACGCTGGAGGAAGATGGTCTGGAAAGCTTCGCGAGTCCGGATGACTTGCTTGATCTCTTCACTTCCAATCGGGCTTTTGCAAGTCTTCCAGCCCACGCTCCGTCCTCTGCGGTTGAATTCTTCGATGACATAGCCCCACCTGATGTTTTCCAGGCAGATAACGCCATCCTCGGCGGGGTCCTTGCCGCCATAGTTGAGTCGATTCTCGCCGTTGAGAGAGTACTTGGTATGGGGTTTGATGGCCGCAAAGCCGGTTACTGGTTGTATGATGAGGGTGACATTGTCCCGCGAGCCGAGTTGCATACTCAAGCGTGATTCCATCGGCTCTGTTCGTGAGATCTTGAGAGTTATGGAGGACTCCCTACTCACGAACCGGGGATATGATAGAAGCTTGGCATGGATCGAGGAGAGAACATGCTCCACGTGCCGGGCAACAGCAGTCTTGAGCAGATCCTCGGCACACAGGTTGTCGACGTCGAACGGTAAAAATACGTCTTTGACCTCCTTGTTGTCGCGATACCACCGCGCAACTAAGCGGCTGGAATGCTTCGAATCAATCTGTCCGTTGGTCCTTTTCGCACTATTGACAGCAACCATGACCCAGCTCTTGGGCCCGTTGGGGCCGTACCGAGCGGTCCAGTATTGGAGGGCCAAAGCTCGGTTGAGGGGTTCGATCATTAATGTTCCGGTCCATGTGCTGCGGCTCAGCTCGATTGCTTGTCGTCGGAGTTCGTTGATCTTGTGCGTGAGGACAAACTCGTGAAGGAATCGATAACATCCCTCCAATCCGTCTTGACCCAGAATCTCGTTGACCCGTAGTTCGAGGTATGACACCAGGGTGTCAGAAAGCTTGCTCGAGGAAGGCGAGAAGGAAAAACGGAAGTCAATAAACCAAAATTGCTTCGTAAAATCCTCATCGGCGATGGTCAGGTCCACCTCAAATTCGCCCTTCACCTTAAAGGTGACTCTGCCCGACTGTATGGTATAGTCCTTGAACTGATGTGGTATCTTGTCGTAGTCGTCCAGATTCAGGCGCAGAGACAGCATGGTGTTAAGATCGTCGATCCATTTCAGCTGTTCCTCCGGTGTCAGGGGTGGCAGTGGAATGTAACCCGGCTGTGAAGCGTTAGCAGAGAGTGTCTACAATACGACGGGGTAAGCTAACCTCGGGGATCCATGAGGCTTCACCAGTTGTCAGAACCTGCAGGGCAGTCTTAAGATCAGGGTTGGGGAGCCGCGCTGATATGAGGGATCGCTTCAAATCGATCAGCAAATCCTGGCAGAAGTCGAACAGCATCCGCTTGGAGTCGATGTGCGCCTTGATATCGATTAACTTGCTGACAGCCTCCGCGTTTCTGCTCCAGTCCGTAATGACGAGTGCCTTGACCCACTTGGAATGCGCATCTTGGGCAAACCTGAGCATGAGCATCTTTTTCCTTTTGTTCCCTTCGGACATGTCATCCGGGGCGTCGGTGCCATTGGGTGTGTTCCCGTTCACAGCTGGTGGAGCCCACTTGATAGCGGCCATGTCCATGATTGTCTTCTCCAGATCTTCGTGGGTGCGCTGCGCAAGCCGCGAAACGATCGTTGACAAGGGAATGTATCCTTGCGTGATGTGCACGATCTCCTCCGGCAGGTCATTCATCCTCGGCTTTTGTTGTAACGTGAGGCCAGTGGACATTTGGGGTTGCTGCTTGTCGTTCGCGTCGGAGGCGCTGTTCGCCATGTCGTCTGTCGCCGGGGCATCGGCCGGTACCTTACCCTTGTTCGGTGACGGCTGTCCCTCCATCTTCCCTCCATTGATGCCGTTGGTCTTCAGGTCTCTACCATGACTCAGGTGTGTTCCATTCAGGCCTCCATTCTCCATGGTGACGATTCCAGGCATCGGGGGAGGGCCCTTCCTGCCTCGTTGCCTGCCTCGCGATTGGCCCTCCAAAACCTGAGCTGGTGCCGTTCCTCTCTAGCAGATGACAGAGTCTCGGTCGTCCAAGAGGCTGCGACGGACTGGAGACAGATGATGATAGGGGTCGATCCTGTTGCTAGGTGGCTGCGAGATGGGATGCAGTCATCGGCGCCAGATGCGCAGGCCGGCAGGGTAGCGCAATCGCATCAACTGAGAAACCGATATGACCAGGCGAGACTCGATGTGGGAATGTGGAATTTTGGTCGCGTCGAGGTTCGTAGTCGGCAGGCGCAAGCGTGGTGTCGTGGGAACACGATAAAATCGTAATCCAAGGAAACGACCTAGCGTCGATCGTCGATGGGAAAGATCGCGGTATCAAAGTCGGGAACTGATTCCCCGTCGAGAGCCAGATCGCAGGTCGGAAAGTCTGAAATACGCACGGCTCGAACCGGTGATGGTTGCTGAGGGCGCGATTGGAATCGATAGTCGGCTGCTCGACGATAGGGAAAGTGGTGTTGCGAAGGCGAGAGCGTGCAGCAAGAAACGAGGGTGGGTGCAACCTTAACCTGCATTTTTCTAGGACAGGCGTCACCAGCCGGCTGTCTCTACATAGGTAAGTAGTACAGAACTACAGATACTGTTCGTCGTGCTTAAGGCGTCATGTGACCCACGCCGTCTCACCCCAGTGACTGGGTCCCTGGCGATGGACGACATAACCTTATCTTATCGACTTAACAACAATACCAACTACAAGCAGTAGTCTCATTCCAACGACGCCTACTACCTCATCCACAAATAAGTACATACCTATATAGGTGGATAGGTGATGATTGGAAGGCGTGTGACCATAAGTCTGCTATAAGTTTGCGGCTAATAAGACTTTTTTTATTTCCAGACTTTCATCTGAGTACCTGTGAAGTACCTCGACCCTAACTGATTCGCCAGCATGGGATTAAAACTCCCATGTCAATTCAGGTATCCAGATGCCTATTTCTCACTCTACCCACATCTTCAACTTTTTTGACTTTTTGGTCGCAGCAGTAGCAGCAGAAGGGGGAACTATTGTAGTCATTGGAAACGTGAATCTCATTGATTTTTCCATCTTCCCTGACCCAGCCAAGTAAAGCAAAGAAAATTCCATCATCCTTCCAGTATTCACCCTTAGGTTTCTCTCCTGGCTTCCCTTGTTTATGTGATCTCCTTTGAGATTGGCACCCTCCCATCGATGGATATAATACGTTGCGCATGCACTAAAAGCAGTAGTGCAGGGGATATCGCAAGTACATTGCTGAGGCTTGGGTAGTTTTTTTTTGTTTTTCTTTGTGGAGTTGGTATGATAGGAGAGTAGGTGCTCAGCTGCTCATAAACATGGTTTAGAGTCAATTCACTCTATGCGTGTATGGTAGCTACGCTAACGCGCATATAGTGACTTACAACTTGTTGGAAGCAGCTTGAGCAGAGGTTGTAGGCCACTGGTAACCGGCCGCATCACTGAATTTGTATCCATAGGAAGAAGTGAAGTCATCGAGAACTGCGGGGCCGCGGGATCCTGTAGGTTGTATTAGCTAAACGGCCGACCGAAGAAACATAGCAAAAGCTCACCATAGGGGTATTCCATGGGAATGATCTCCTTGTTGTCGTCCAGGTAGTGGAGAAGAGGAGTGAAGATTCTCCAACTGGCATCCAGCTCGTCATCACGGACGAAGTTGGAGTGGTCGCCCTTGAGGCAGTCCAGGATCAGCGACTCGTAGGCCTCGGGGATCTTGAGGTCGGAGAAGCGGCGACGGTAGGTCAGGTCAAGCTCGGTAACCACAGTCTGCATGCTGAGACCAGGCAGCTTGGAGTTCATCTTGACATAGACACTTTCGTTGGGCTGAATGCGCATTACAAGTTCGTTGCGGGGGATGTCCTTAAAAATGCCCGAGGTAACGTCCTTGAACTGGATACGGATCTCGGTCTTCTGCTCGTTGAGAGCCTTGCCAGCCTTCATAATGAAAGGGACGCCGTCCCAGCGCTCGTTCTTGATGTAGGCGACGAGGGCACAGAAAGTGGGACATCTGGAATCTTTGGGGACAGTATCGTCCTCCTTGTATGAGGGCTTGCTGCCGTCCAAAGACTTGCCGTACTGACCGATGATGACGTTCTTGGGTTCAATGGCGTTCATGGCGCGAAGGACGCGAACCTTCTCGTCACGGATATCCTCAGAGGCGAAGGAGATAGGACGCTCCATGGCGAGCAAGGTAAGAACCTGAAGCAAGTGGTTCTGCATGACGTCGCGGATGATGCCAAACTCGTCGAAGTAGCCACCACGGCCCTCGGTGCCGAAGGGCTCCTTGAAGGTGATCTGAACGTTGTCGATGTTCTGTCTGTTCCAGGTGGAACCGAAGAAAGAGTTGCCGAAGCGGAGGATGAGAATGTTCTTGACCATCTCCTTGCCAAGGTAGTGATCAATGCGGTAGAGCTCATCCTCCTTCCAGTCGGGCTCCAAAGACTTCTGTAGCTCGCGGGAGCTGGCAAGGTCCTTGCCGAAGGGCTTCTCAATCTGCAATCGAGTTCATGTCAGCGAGACAGTACTCATCTCCAACGGAGGAGGTGGCACATACAACTACGCGCGCAATACCCTTGGTGGGGTAGCAGCACTTCTTCAGGTGCTGGGAGACAATGGTGAAGACACTGGGGGGGAGAGCCATGTAGAAGAGACGGTGAGTCTCGGGCTTGCCCTGCTCGAGGTCCTCGAGGTGTCTAGTCAGGTTAAGGAAGGAGTCGTCCTTGTCGTACTGGCCGGAGACGTAGGTGCAGAGGTTGCAGAAGTCATTGAGCTGCTGCTCAATCTCCTTCGTGGGTGTCTTCATGTAAGATCTGATGCGGCGGATGTATTCCTCGTGATCCATCTTTGTCCGCGCATATCCGACAATCTTGATGTCCTTGGGGAGAAACTGGTTTCGGTACTGTTTGCGCCGGTTAGCTCGCCAATTCTGCGTGGATGACATTTCAGTGCGGGCCGGGAGATCGTACCAAGCCAAACAACGCAGGGTACTGGAGAGAAGGTTAGCAAGTTGTCAGGTCATGAAGGCATGATGGTTGCCTACGGTCTTCTTTTTCGCCAAATCTCCGGAGGCACCGAGAACAACGATGACCGTGTTCTCCTTGAGCTCCATGGAACTGTAAAACCCGCGCTCGAGTCAGCCAAACTTGCGTTCGAGTAAAAGACGATGCTCATTACGATTGCACCACAGAAACATTGTCTGTTTGCGGGCAGCTGATGATGCTGGGCGAGACTCCGGGCTCGCAGAGAACAGCAAAACGGCATCTTGGTGGGGTAAGGAGGGCGGGGTGACATACGCTGCGGCGGAGCTGAGGTCGGCCATGATGAAGGATGTCGGTGGTGAAGCGGCTCGACTATGGGTATTCTTTTGGTGCGGGAGGTGTATAGAAGAGAGGTGATGAAAACGCCTCGCAGCAGGAGAACAGAGTTAGCAAGCAAATGGCAGAAGAGCGAGTTGGGAAGGTTTTGGGAAGAGGTGCTGGGCAGGATCCGGGACGGATGGATTGGGGTATTTAGTAATGACGAAGCACAGATGTACCTCACCTTCGAGGTAGGGGTGCGCAGAGAGAGAGAGATATGGGGGCAGGCCTGTGCGGATTAGGGTGGGCTACAGGTACGCATTTGGCACCACAGCTAGACACGGCAACAAAGGGACAGAGAGGGGGGAGGGGAGGTCTTGGGAACGGGGTATGGTAGGGACAGAGTACTGTACCTACGCAAACCAATAGCGTAAAGGGTAGGTGGGTGTGGATGGTACCTACTTAGCTGAGATAAGGTCGACGTACCGCTTCTCTCGCACTTAGGCGGGGGCTTACTCACAGTTACACCTTTCTTACGGTGCTTCCTCGCTAGCGGTAGCGCGGGAGGTACGGCATATGGATAAGGAGTACTTGTCGAAATCGCGAGTCCCGCAGCCGTACCGCGGTTCGCCTTTGTGCGCTTGGAAGCGAGCAGTCAGTGGGTAAGCCTCCCTCGATAGGCAAGTGGGGAGGTGCAAGTGAAGTCCGCTGGGAATTAGGTTGGCACAGGTGAGCCTTACTATTTAAAACAGCGCCCGCACTCGCCGGACTGTCGCTGACGGAGCTGTGGAGGGCCAGGAGTTGGGCGCACGGAGAAGATTAGTGAACACTGGGCGCCAATGAATTTTTCCATGGATTTTCAATGCTTCATTGAGAGGACAAGCCTCTTGTTCAAGTCGCCGGGATTTCTGTCTCATCTTGCCGACTTGGATTCGGGGACTTGAACAGGGTTGATGTCAATGCAGGGGGGCGGAGGGGCACTTCTTGGTCTTGTCGATGAATTGTTGAGCGGCTGCCGGAGATTCACACGTATCTCTCGGCCTTAAGCTCCCCGCGTCCACCGTCTGCGAGATTATGATCAAGAGCATATCACTCAAACCTCGTAGTCAGGAGCTTCCTGGCATAGCTCCGGTGCACAGAGTCAAGTCATGCCCACTGCGGCCTTGGTCCGTCCGGCGCTGACGGCATCAATTGGGCCTGACCGGTTTTCAAGGTATGGTTATCGGCCATGTATTTTGGTGCAGGCCTTCAAATGCAAGCGTTGCAATACTCACCAGGCGAGCCATTCCTCGATTCATGATCAGCATTTGCAGGTCCCGGGGCAACGGAGTTAGAGAAGACCCTGTAGGCTGTAGTGTGTCTTGGTGTCCAGCAAATGCCAGACCCTTACTCGACACTCGACTACCTCGACTGAAGAGGAGCTAAGGTATCTACTTCCACATGCAAGATGCAGCAGAATTGTTGAACCAACGCCAGCCACAGCGCACCGGAGCTCCAGGAAAACAAAAACATCAAATGGACTATCTGGTAGGACAACGTAAGAAAAGACCTTGTACCATGTCTGTTAGCAGCGTATCTTATGACCTCAGGATAGCAAGGGCCTAAAAAGGGTCCAAGTCCAGCATCCTGAACCGCCCAGCATTGCGTAGTCAGCATCTTGGCCCAGGCTCCATCTCCGGCTCCAGCTGCTTGCGACAGAACTCCCAGTCCTTCCCTTCTCAAACGCCGGACACCACCGAGCCTCCCGATCGGACTTTGCTGCTTATGAGATCGTCTTCCAAAGAAAGAACACGGCGGAATCTATGAAGGCTAGTGGGAGTGAGCGTGGGTCGGTCAGCCTGTGTGAAACGGTGCTCCGTAGCAACGGAACCTTTCCCTTCTAGCTTGCATCGTTGGGTCCAGTTGTGATGGAGAGTCATATCTGTCGGGCCTACAGGGCGGCGGCAGGCGGATATGCTTGGGAGCATTTCCTTTTCCTCCCTTCCCTTCATCAAGTCCGATGTTGTCACCGCGGGGGTTTAGCGAGTAGCTAGGCTCCATCCTTACGCCGGTCCGGCCAATGCAACTGTGGCATGAAGCTATGCTGCAGACTGCTGGAAATACGCAAAGTCTGGCGGCCAGAAATTGCCGCATGCCCACCCTTCCGAGGCGTTCCAATCGTTGGGGTTCGCTGCTCGTCCTACGCCGGCCGTTTATTACCACGACGGCCGCCAAAGCAGTTAAGAGTATCTCCGGAGTCGCTCGCTCTTCAAAGACCCCTCACGGATCGGTCTTCGTCGGTTCTTGAGCTCAACGTCCGGAATTCCAGACCGTAGGTCGGTCGATAGTTTTTAAGTAGCAAGCAGACAGATTAAGACATTTTCTGCGTGGTTATGAGATTATGCCTCTCCCTACTCCAGAGAAACTCCGAGCCTGTTCAAGAAATCCCGCGAAATTCAAGCCCTTGGTTGTACTTGGGACGCCGGACTGTCTGGAAAGCCGGGCCAGCACCTGTCTCACAACTCCGCGGGTTCGGTGCCCGAGGCCCGAGCTCCCACAGTCACGAGTCCACAGTCACCCTGAAAGATTCTGGAACTCCGGCCAACGTACCTTTGCCTCTGGGTTAATGTTTATTTATTGTAAGTTGCGCAGGTAATCAGTGATGCACGAATCTCAAAGAGATACGGTTATCATTTATCAATCCAACACGCCTAGGAAAATAGAAATGAGTGAAGCTCGGCGCACAGAACGGCGAGGGGTAGCTGGGAATACATCACGGCATGGTGCGCGCATTTGTCATGAACGGACTTTCTCTCAGTCGATCAAGATGTCTTATCCGCTGGGTGTGAGGGACTTCGGGCGAATGAAGGTGCGAGGGCGGTCGGTGTGGGCTGAATGGCGGCAACGATGCGTCCAGCCTGGACGGGGCCCCGGTCGGCAGCCACAATGCTAAAGCCCGAGTTGACCGAGAAACGCAAACTCCATGTCAGCGTGAACTCTCTCGGCAAAAGCGCGGGACGCGAAGCGCGTTGCATTCGCGTAGTTGATTGATCGCCAAGCCATCTTGGTGCGCCTCAATTGAGCCACACTATTGTGGCGGTGACACAGTCAGTGTGGCTAAGATAATCATGCGCCTCAACTGAAGGGGCCAATGGGGACAAGCGTCGACACACACTCTGATTGGCTAGCCTGGATTTCGGTAAAAAATTCATGTGGCAGATAGGGTCACTTTACCCTACCTACCTTTCCGCATCAGTGTTGAGCCTATCGCCGCCTGCAATATTCACGAAGCACCCAACCGACGTCGACCAGAGAACCAGTCTTTTTTCGTGAAGACACCCTCTGACTTTCCTTTCTCGAGTCCCTTCTGGTTGGAGCGAGGAATACTAACCACCGCCAAAATGCCTTCGGAAGCCGGTCACAGATGTGAGTTATTTGCCCTGACAAACCTCCCAACACGAGTATGGCGATGTGGATTGGAACTGCGCGGTTGCCCTGGTTGATACATCAATCAATAGGCGCGGCGTGCTCAGGACATCATCTTGCACGGTTCTTTTGAAATTGAAGATCTCTGGCTGACGTTGATTTCTCGCAGTATACGTCAAGTAAGTCACAGAACCGAAATGAATTCGTTTTGCCCGCGACCGACCACGCATTCGTGGATCGATCCGACGAAAAGCCCTCCCGACACCTTCTACCCGACGAGCCGACGACGCGGAGCGAGTTTCACGCAAACCGAATGAGCCGATACTAACATCTGTTTTCAGGGGACGTCACCTCAGCTACCAGCGTAGCCGTCACGTCACCCACTCCAAGACGAGTCTGATCAAGATCGAGGGAGTCGACGACACCAACGCCGCCAAGTATGTCATCCTGTTCCGCTCCATTGTCGACCACTGATCGCTAACCCGCGAACAGCTTCTACCTCGGCAAGAAGATCGCCTACGTCTACAAGGCTCAGAAGGAGATCCGCGGTTCCAAGATTCGCGTCATCTGGGGCAAGGTTACCCGCCCTCACGGTAAATAGAGCCCTCCGATCGAACGTCCCGCGCTATGCGAGCTCTCCAGCTAATACGATCGAACAGGCAACTCTGGCGTCGTCCGCGCCAAGTTCTCCAACCCCCTTCCCACCCGCTCTTTCGGCGCATCCGTTCGCGTGATGCTCTACCCCTCGTCGATTTAAAAACGGCCCCTCATCATCGGACGGAGTTGGTATTGAGGATGGATTCTGAATTGGTTGCATCGGTCCAGGCAAGGGCAAGAGCACAGTGCCTTGCCTCCTAAAAAAAAGGCATCAAATCAAACTCGTCAAACAACCACACATGAGGCGAAACACACACCCCGCCGGGAAATACCCTCTCCCCTTTTCAACTGAGACATGGGAATATGAATTCTGCGTGATTCGGCAACAAAAAGGAGAGTTCTTTTTTCTGTGTAAGGGTTGAAGAGTAGCCTTGTATGTTTGGGGGCTCGAGGACGGGAAATGAAAAAAAATCAACATACTTGATTTTTGCTGGCCGGCTACACATACGCGATAACGACGAACGGTAGATCGGGCGGCATTAATGTCAGGTGTTTTAAAAGACATGGCTCAGCGACGGTATTCAATGGTTTTTGCACAACTTCCATTCTACGCACCCTTGATCAGATCAATACGCCTCGTCCCAGTTTCACTTCCTCTGCCTTGTTGCGAGAGCAGTCCCGAAGCCTCTTGGCCCAGTCCTTGCCCTTTCGGCCTTCGCATGCGTGATCTATGTCTATCAGTCGAGGCAGTGACATGCTTCCGTTGCCTAACATGATACCGATTAGGGTATCTTTAGTTTTCACACATTTGGACTGCGATTTGAGGGATCCAGGGAAGGTCTGCCTTTGCTCTTGTCTAATGAGACCACAGGTCTCGTCACATCGCGCCTCCAAATCCGGGTAGGATGATAGCATCACAAGCGCCATAAGCCGTGGTTCTCTTCCGGTGATGGGAGTTTCCGAATTCTGGTTCTGTGAGCCGGATGGAAAGCAGGTGACGTCAGTGGTGCTGCGAAGTAGGCGCGAGGAAGCGGAGCCCCGGGCCCGTTCCGTGACAAGCTTCCCTCTTTTACGCGCCGGCAGATCTGCCGGGGCTCGGCTATCCAGCAGATACCTCGGCCGAGAGTGGCCTTCCGGCTTCATGTTTCTCGTTCCCTCTATTCACATGTCAAGGTCAGAAGAGCCTCGACGAGTCAATATTTTGCTGGGACTGTACTCGTCACGCGAGCTAAGCAACAAGAGGGTAATACACGCATCATCCTCGACTAATGCTCTCTGTCCTCGGCCAATGCTCGCGGGCCGCCTCGTACTATGCCCGGCTGTCGACAGGCTTCTCTGTCGTGTGGGTATACTTAAGGATCATAGTCACGTTTATCATCAAGCATGTGTTCATGCCAAGTGTGATCTCGTCAGGCAATGAGAACAAGATGCGAGGATTTGAGTTAGAGGCAGTATCTGAATGCTCCGTTACCTTTTGACGTCCATGGTCTTGCTGCGATAAGAGTGGCGGGCACTCTCGATTCTCCTGTTGATGTCGAGCATATTCTGGTGCAAAAGCTGGGAAGACGACCGACAACAGTGCAACGGTTTTCTTTCTATTGCGGAATGATGCGGTGCGTGTGCTTCGGTCTATTTGAGTCTTTGCCGATAAAACCCCCTCTGGAACGGGCTCAGAGGTTCTGCCCTGATGTCAAGTTCGCTCAATTGCTGCGCACCCAGCAGTCACATATATAGGCAAGCCTCGTATCAAGGCTCATCTCATTCGACTTACCAACTAAGACAGCATGTATGCAGGGCTGCCTTGCACGTTGATATCTAGTATATAGTCATGCAGAGCTCCGGTGAGGGTGTTACAATGGGGAGACTCGGTCTACACCTGCCTCCAAGAGACATCCGGTCGCTTCCACTGTCATAAGTCTCTGTAGTATATGACAAACACCCCTCAATATACGTGATGAACGCATCTAAATACAGCGGACACTACCAAGGGCGCTCTTCCCATAGTAGTCTAAATGGGACAGCATGACATATTCCAAACTCTTAAGTTACCATTGGATATGAAGAATGGAGGGGACTTTGAACACAACAGAAGCTAGGAAATGGGCGATGTCTGCTGAACCAAAGCAACATGGAACTGATTGCTAGTTTTCTGCGTACCCTTTCGGGCTTAAATATCTATACCCAGAGGCCAGCAATACTCGTGTAGCTCCTTTGTGTGTACTCACTCAGTCACAGGTCGCCTATCCGTCCATCAGAGACCAGGCATTGGCAGGAGCAATGCTAGATATACATGACAGGCCCATGCTAACAGGATCTGGATTCAACGTGATGCATCCCCTCGATTGCAAGCTACTTGTCCAAGGAGCTACGATTTAACGTGGAGTCGCTTCCCTTGTGGCCTTTACAACAGACGTCATTCCCGTTTACACCACAAGAACCGTATCTCGCTTCCTTCTTTGCAACGTGTGAGAGCATTGTTGATACATGATGTTTATGATGTGATCAGTTCCGTTCACAACGGAAACTAGATCTTCAGGAGATTGGTCTACGGCAACGTATGGTGTGTCTCGATAGTCCGCTGCCGACGGTGGGTTGGCTTCCCACTGGCTTGATAACCTGAAACCAGGACATAAGAAGTTCCCTGAGCAGTGTGTTAATCTCCAGTCTTCCCGCCGCTCTTGGGAGCCCGTTGTGTACCC
>NWBT01000049.1:3673750-3739886 GCA_003386485.1 Colletotrichum lentis
CCCCAAAGCCGCCGCAGAGAGAGAAGAGGGCATACTTCACGCCAGTAGGGCACGTCGCTTCATGTCGGCCATGCAGAGTTCCCGTCGCTCTACGATTCACGTGAATGGGGTTGTCTTCATTGAAAATACGGACAAGTGCGGCTGTTTTATTCGTAGAAGCTGTGTATCCACCGTCGAACACAGGTTTTACTGTGACAGTTGTGTGAGTAACCGAAAAGTCGACGCTCCCAACTCTCACAGACAACGACGTCCCCGGAGAATCAGTGTCGTTGGCTGATGGTCGGCCATTAAACTCAAGGTGATACAGCACCCCTCTCTCTTCCAGAATTCATCGGGATGTGGTTGCTCAGACTCGACTCGGAACCACCTTTGTCGAGTAACGGAGAACCACAACCTCTGCGCTTGCTTGGACTTAAGACTAACCTGCAGACACCTATGTGAATGAATTCAACGCTGTTTGAGCTGATTGCCTTGAAGAGTTGCGGGTGTTACGGCCTGGCACTGCTACCCGTTGATACTACGATTCCTTCATCCAGTGCCGGGTAAATATGCAGGTCTGACTAGAGCCAGCACGCAGCCGGGGCTAGAGAAAGAGTGCAAGTAGACGTAACCACGTCTCGTCTTGACCCATCCTGCTTTTATCCCGTGACCCTGGCGTCAAAGACAGAGGCGACGAAAAGAGCCGGCAAGATAGGGGAAGGGCAACTTCAACAATATAGACAACAACAAGACTGCATCTGCAGAGGCGGGGTATTGTGGTTCTCGGTCCGATCAGGAACTACAAGGTTGTCAGGATAAGAGTAGCAGCCCGAGACGCGAACAGAGCAGCGCGAAGGAGGTCCCATCATATTGGGCCCTTGACCTATCGAACATCCGGGAGAAACCTATGGCCTACTTCTGTAATTGATTGCTTTTGTAGGAAGTGCAACAACGGTCATCGTCGCATCCTCGATCGACTACCGGGCGCCAGGGTACGAAACGACTTGACGAGTCAACCAAACCTGAATCCCAAGAAGCAGCGGCATCGTAGAAGTGCGCATATTGCACCTACAAGCCACAACGGACAACTACGAGGTTCCAGGCCAATTAACAATAGTCAGTGGGCAAGCTGGCTTGACTCGGTATGATGATATTGGCAGTGATGGCTGCGAATGCCGATGGTGTCAGTGGACGTGCCGGACAGCGTGGTCGGTTCCCGAGCGTTACAATACCTCACGTCAAGCATCGTCTGCCACAGTCCGGACACAGTTCGGCTGCTTCGTTTCCATCGCAAAAGCCTCGCTGGTTCCTACTCAGAAACGCATTGGTACTCGAAAGCAGACATGTACTTCTTCTTGAAACCCCCCCTCCTCTCAACCTGCCGTGGCAGATACCTTTCTGATCGATACCGAAATTTCGTCCGCGGGGGAAGCTAACTCTCAAAGCATATTTACATTTCTCGAGGATAGTCAGTGCAGCGTAGCCCAAGGCGCGAACAATCAGCGCAACTCAATTCAAATCAACTTGACTTTCCTCACAGTCGCAGCGGCGCCCAAAGCAAGGCGAGCATCCCGAAACCCCCAAAACTTGTCATGGAATACATGGGAGAACCCGGAAGCGCCGCCTCGTCCAAAGATGTCTAAAACACCAGCAGACGGGGAAATAAAAAGCGGGCCTTGTGTCAGAGAACAAGCAGCCTCACGAGTCCATAACGAGAAAGTCCGGATGTTTGAGGGATGACGGCTGGCCCGGGTGACGGTCCCATGTTCTGGAGGCCGGGCGCGTCGAGTTGCAGAGTACAAAGTTTCAGAAAAGGATCGAGAAGGAAAAAAGATGGGATCAAAAGGCCCGTCAGGCTGAGGCATAAAGAGATCGGACGCCAAGTTTTCATATCTGCCCGCGGAGCCCACCCCCCCGGTCTCTTCGGCAAGGGACCACAGGGGGGGATGCAGCCACTATAAGCCATAGGGGCATAGCCTGGATAGGGTCCCTTGCCCGATGTGCTCTGCTGCGAGCCTGCGACAATCAACCGAAGCCGGCTGCTCAACTTTAGACTGCACCAAGTGTGCTTTTGACTTGCCAGTCACCCTCACAAACCCATATCGGGGCAAGATGGGTGGGTGATGTGGTTGAGACTGAGCGAAACATCCCGAGCAGGGCGAACAACAGTCGGACTGTGAAAAGGGGAGGACAAACACGATCCCGGAAGAGATCTCCGGCCAGCAAATCACCTCCCAAGCGCACGACCAGCGTGGTGCATCATCGGGGATGTGGCGTGTATACCCAGCATGCCGGAAGCAAAGCCACTCCACTCCTACAATGTGTGGATAGCGTGCAAAACGCACGCGGAAGTTGTGTGCTGCCAAGAAGACGAAATTCTGTTAGAAGCTGGCCGAGAGCCTGCACGCCGCTTGATGACTGGCATCGGGGCCATTGCGAGGGAGGGGCTGGCTGTTGCCTCAAGTCCGTTCTCCGGCCAGTCTCTGTCGTTGTTCCCGGCTGACGGATTCAATTGTCGACAACATGCAGGCTTGACGGGGAGAACTGATGTTAATAGTACACAGTAAAACATGTTGGTTGGTCAGTGGAAACTTGGAAAAGATTGTCCAAGTTCGGGCCGCCGGAGTCTTCCTCAGACCAATTACTCATGTACAACATAGTGGGAGTCGTAGGGCGGGGAGGGTGCTGGAACTCGAATGCCTTTATCGGGTACGGATGGACGTCTACATACCTGATGTGGGAGGCCGGGAAGAGTCTTCGCTCGACTTCCTTGGCGTGGGGATCCTTGGCGATTGATTGCTGGCTGGAAACTATAATGCAGACGCAACGTCGGCGAGTTGCATACTGGTCTGCGGCGTCGTGGAACTGGACACGGATCGTAAAGCTGTATCCCGTACGACCTCTGGTGCATGTATGCACCATGCGGATGCCATTTCGTCGCGCAGAATAATCACCTGTACAGCACGAATGTCCACGTAGCTGTTGTATGGGGAGCACTAGGCTTTGGATCCGCGTCATCGCTGCGCCTCCATTGGAGCTGCAGCTCGACCATGCAATATGGAATCCGCGGGTCTTGATGACTATTGACGACTAGAGCTGGCCATTGCCATATGCGGCGGTCTGGCAGCCAAGTCGAAGGCTCGGAGTCTCGGGTGCAGGTGGATCTCGCAGCGGCGGTGTTGCGGCCCAGCCCTCGTACATCGTTGAACACGAAGCCCATCTTCTTGCAGGGGTGGACTGACATCCCGCCCAGGAAAGGGAGGAGGTGGCGGGATCCTCGCCATGCCCGACGACCGATCCCGATGCCATCATGTTTAGGTCTTGGAGGTTATCCGTCATATTGGCGTTCGTTCCTCATGATACCCGGGTACGCGGTATCAAATGAAAGACGATGTCGGGGGGAACGATGAGTATCAAGTCGTAATGAGATCTCACCGGCAAAAGAGGAAATACCGCTGGCTGACAGACTGAATGGCGTTGGTTAGCTGCCTGCTTTGACGAAGGATGTGGCAGCAGTCAAGTTTCAGGCCGGGGCGTCGTCGTGCCGCAAGGAACTTAATCGCGGCTCCAGTGAAGCAGGAAACCATCAAAACAGCGGCAATGCAAGTGGCAGAACGCCTGGTCAGCCGCGACCTCGTGGCGAGCACCCGTGGGCCGTGTGTGTACACGGCGCGATTGCGCCGGAAACACACACCCTGAGGATTGGATGCCATCTTGCTGTGTCTCGTCCTGTCTCGCCGAGCCTGTCATGTTTTGCTCTCGTTGGCGACTGGACAGTGGCATTGGCAGGGAGTAGTGGCAGTGGCAGATCAGACCTTGACGTCTGCAAGACGAGTACGGATGTTTCCCCCCGTATTGAGTACACTACCTTACGAAGGGACCGCCTTAGCTACGTACCTTTCTTTGTCTACAAGACGACACGTAATGTCATGTCTCTCTCTGGATGGAACCTCGTAATAACTAAATATCCTATTGGAGGGACGTGATGGTCGGCGAGGGGCGAAACGCGTAATGGGGCCCCCTCCGCAACCTCCCCTTGCTAGCGATGGACGGTTTGTCGTGGTACTGAGTGCTCGGCAGGCAAACAGTGACAGATCGGAGTCTCACGGTGCCACACCTCGAGCTTGATTCCAGCCCAAGAACATGTTGGTGTGAGGTGAGGCGGGGTGAGGCGAGGCGGGGCAGATGATGGGGAATGCAAGACCAGGCCTTCCACTTCCTTTGGTTTCCTTCATGGCCAGAGGTTCCAGACGTCGTGCGTTCCATACTTGGTGGGACCTGTCAACGTTCGCGTGTCCATGACATACACATACTGATCCCCTTGGGCCCTGACCCCTGGTTGGCTTCTGGTTCCGTCACCTTTGGTTGGCTGTCGATCGATGGAACGCCCGGTAATTGGGAAGAATATGCGATCGGGACCTGGCGGACATCTTTGAACCCGGCTTGGAGCCATTGGGGAGGACGCCCTGAAGCGTCGCATATCATCGCTAGGCCGCACCGCAACCCTCAACGGCTCCCTACCCACCTACCGACACAGGTAGAGAGTAAGAGGTCGCGACAGGTATCTATATGTAGGTATACGAAGAATCCGTACGGGTAGTGCGAATGGGAGACCAAAACGTCTACAGCGGCCATTCACATATAGGGTAAGGTATGGAGTGCTGACCTTGGCTCAGCTGCGTTTCTGGAGCATCTCTACATTGATAATTACAGAGAGATATTGACATGCCATGCGAGCCGTGACGGGACAGGCCACACCCCTTGCCTTGACTATCAGTCCCCCCAGATCATTATCGACTTGCCGTCACACACCATCATACTCTTTCAAGCTCAGCTGCTCCCGCCAGTCACCCGCACACTCTCCCCGGACTCTCGGCTCTACACTCGTCAATCCGTGTAGTTTGGAGGCTCGTATAGATACCAAGCCCCTCCCACCACTAGTGTTTTTGTTGCCACGCTTTTGGCAATCCACCATTCAGGCAATTTCATGTCCCCGGACGTGCAAAGGCAAGGATCACGATCACGATCACGCACGCCCACGAGCCAGCATCTCCGACCGGCCGTATCTCGAAGACAGCATCATCCTTTTACTCCTATCTCGTCATCGACAGTTTCGGCCACTGATCTCGTTTACTATCGCTTGTGGCTCGTTATCTCAACAGACCGACGTCTTTCCCGCCCTTGGTGTGCCGAACCTACGAACTAACCCCACCTTGAACACTATCGACGCCGTTCAATATCCCAGGCCTACCGCAATTTCGCGAACTGCGTCCGCGGTGAGGTTCGGCAAAGCGGACGGACACTGACGGCCAGGATATTGAAAAATAGCGAGGGATACCGGAGGCAAAACCAAAGTGCGCGCAGGGGTAAGCATTTCTGTTGGATCCATCCATCATCTGCAGGCTGCGCTTTCCGGCTGCGCCAGGACGTGCCACGGTGCATGGCGCCGCGATGCGAGACGAACAAGAGACATCGGTTCATCGACTAATTGCTACTTCGGCAAACGCAATACGACTGCAGATTGGCTAACATTGGGCAAGAGCCAGAATACCGTACCGCGACAAGCCTAGGCGCCAGAGCTCAACAGGCGCTTCCAGCTATCAGCCGACTGAGATTGTTCCATTCCGTTCCGGACACGCCCAGGCTGCATCAAGTCAAGGGTCGAGAGGAAAACAAACCGAAGAAAGGGAGGAGCAAAACCCGTACCTTGAGCTACGAGCCGCCGGCCACGAACTACCACGCGGAGGCGTCCTGAAACAGGCGACGATTACGGCTCCTTGACGTCAGCAAATCGAAAAGACCACCGACATTGGTGACTTTAAACGTTGACCAGGGCGGCGGTTTTCTCCATCTCCTTTGCCCATTGGATTTGGCCATTCGGAAAGCAAATCATTTGCATTGCGTTGCACAGCCACTGGCATAGCGAGAAAGTGTCGACTGACTCTGTTCCACTGGGCCCACCAGCAAATCATCATCCATCCATCCATCCATCATCCCACGCAAGCGCGACGTTGTATCCGACCACTCACTGAACAACGGCAACCTCAAACAAATATCCTTTTTCCTCGTTCGCAATTTCGAAACGACCCCCAGCAAGCTGCTAGGGCATCAGCACGGATACCTATTTCGTGCCACCAGAATACCCATTACCTCTGTGAGAAGCAGAAAAAAGTAAAAGTCAACGGCACTGCAATAACTGCAGCATCGAAATCAACACACTCAGCGCTCATCAGGGGCGGAAAGGACATCAAACAGACGGCCAGTCTAACAACACGGGACGAACAAAACACCAGTCAATCACATTACCAAGACTCCTTCGTTGACAATCAGGAGGTGCTTGCTGTCTGGGCAGACTTGGTTCGCACCGCAGTTGGTTCTTGTCGTGCCGGCCCCAGCGCCCCAGACATCCCCTTCCTAGGGTGCCTAGGTAGCCCACCACAACTCCCCCCCCCCCTTCCGGACCTGAATCTGGTGTCCGACCCCCCATCGCAAAAAACCAAAAAAAAAAAAAAAAAAAAAAAAAAGATCCGACGCGCTTTTCTCTTTGCGGTCTTGACTTTACCCTGCAACGCCCCAAAAGTAACCTGTCCTAGCGCCACTTTCAGCAAACATCCTGGCGTCGCTCGCCCGAAGTGGCCCCCACCTGGCATCAAAATCCCTCCGTACCACAGGACTCACGGACTCCCCTCCCTCCCGCCTCCTTCTGTTGCAGCTCGCAGCAAAGCCCACTATCCCAGGGTCAAACATCGGGCCAAAATAACGACAGGTACGTACCGCACAGTCTGTGGGCACCACCTGCACCTGCACCTGCACCTCTCGAGGTAGCCTGCATCTGTTGTTCCCTCTGCTGGGTTGTCGTTGTCATTGTGAAATTTCGCGATCGCTAGTTGTTGCTGCCGTTGCCGTTGCCCGGCCGTTCGTTCCTTCTCGGCACAGCGCGCTACTCACCGCGCACTGCTTACTGCTAGCACACTGCGCACAGCACAGCAGCCAGACAGCTTCATCCGGCTTGTTTTGTGCCTTGTGCCTTGCCAACTCACTCACATCCCAATCCCTTCCTTCCCCAACCACATACGAGACACCCGCTTCCCTGCTTTCCCGCTTCCTTGCGACATTAACCCAAGAAAAGAAGACAAAATATCCCCCATTACTGCCACACTTTCCTCATTCTCCTCCCGTCATCCTTCCTCTTACCTCTGAAGACTTCACACGCCATCGCATCGTACATCATCAAACAAGCGGAACACTGGAACAGTGGAAATACCCCGGCTCACGGATACACTATTCTTTGCCCGGTTCTGCATCCACTTCCCAGCCCGGCAGTCGGTGGGAACATAAGTACGACTACACAGGCCTCACTCAGACACCGCCTTCCCCTTCCACCGACCGCTCTGAATCTGCCCCTTATAACGGCCCACCCGGCGCTCCAACATCTCACGTTGGCCCCCTGGGAAACGCGACCTTGGCTGCCTCTCTAGCGATCTGGGAACCGCCCGCCCACTTCTTTTCCTTGCTGACCCGCGATAAGGCACGCAACATTGTACGCCGAGACAACTCCCGCGCCCACTGAGCCCACCGCCTTGCGAGACAGATCAATTAAAAGTAGCACCCTTCCCCAGTCGCCCACCATGGCAGAGCATCATCCACTTCCCGCGCTGCCACCCCAGCATCAGCAGGCAAATCAGCAGTTCTACCACGACGGAGCCGTCGATTCGTACAACGAGCCTTCGACTCGCTTCCCGTCCTACCAGCAACCGTACGATCAGCCGCCTCGCCAACAGACTCGAACACAACAAACCCCACCAACTCAGAAGCAGCCGCAGTCTCCCCATAGACGACCTAGAACATTCAGCTTCCAGTCCCACAGGTCCCACAAGAGCTCGGGAAGTCACCACAAAATCGACTTACACGAGAGCCACCAAGAGAAGGAGGCAAAAAGACTACACAGCAAAGCCGATCCCACCGTCGCTATGAGCGAGGCCGAACCTTGTACGTCACTGCCTATCACCGAATCCTTTAGCCTGTTCGATGGACTAACAACTCGTACAGCCGCCGTTCAGGCAATGACCAAGACGTCTTTGGCTCCATTGCGCGCTATTCAGCACAAGGATACAACTGGCAACCCCATCTGTATGTCTAGTCCGAAACCCCCAACGAGCATCACTAACCATTGACACCAGCCGAGCCCGATCGATCCAACCCGACCCGCAGCCGGTGGGAGCGACCATTGGATACCATCCGCGGCTTCGAGGCCGCCATTGATGGAAGTTACCGAGACAGGGATCGCCGCCAATCATATCGATCAGATGCCGAGTCTGTTGCGACATGGAACCGACGGAGCAGTTACTACGCCAGTATGTTCAAGATCGAAGTATGCAAATTGGGCCGTACAGCTAATTTAGAGATATAGCCAGCGGAACTCGCCACCCCCATGACAGCTATTATGGCGGGCGCCCCGGTTCTTTTCGTCCCGAGAGCACTCAGATCGAGATGGGCTCCACCCGCCAGAGCTACTATGATCAGTACCATAATGGGGCTGGAGGAGGATACTATAATGGCAACATTCCCTACCGTCAGAGAGTTCCCAGAACGCAAACAGATCCACACATGAATGGATATGGCCGCGGCGATCAGACCGTTTATCCTCTGTCTAATAAGGACCGCTCATACGAAACTGTCACGTCTGCGGCCGGAAGTGGGAGCTCGGCGGAGCACGCCGGCTACCATACCGACCCGACTAGTAGCGACAACAGCTCCATCGAGCGAGCTCCGGCTTCGAGGTCTGAGCCTGTTAACGACTACGGCATCGCCTTCAGCCAGGAGCAATCATCGTACCAACCGTCTGCGTTCAGTCTCGAGAATGGCACACCCGACGGCAAAGGCCCCGCTCCTTCATCTGTGAAGCAAGGCCCCGCTTATTCATCTGTGAAGCAAGGCCCCGCTCGTTCATCTGTCAAGCAAGGCCCCCAAATTTCTGGCAAGGGCGCAAACGTGCTCCGAGGACCAGCCGCAGCCCCGCCTCAACAGCAGCAGACGCCACCGCCGCCGCCTCAACAGCCGCAGGAGCGACCTGAATCATCAAAGAGGAAAAGCTGGTTTTCTCGCCGGTTCAGCAAAGCTTCCTGAGGAACGAAAGGCATGAACGGCATGAAAACGAACTGGTTTCCCGTCTTAACTTTGTCGATACCCCAATTTCCTACATTCTGGACGAGGTATAGTACTTCGGGCGAGGATCAAAATATAGGCTCTATGTGTTGAGCTTGGAGGCACTGATCAGACAGCCTCTCATTGGGGAACGGCTGGATGCTTGAGATGGCTTCACAAACATCATCTTTTGACTTCGTTCGAAGGGCGACGATATAATAGTGTTGGATTCAGGTGCATGTACACGATTCGTTTTACGACGGGATGCGGGTGACCATGGTTGGATGGTCTGGTTATGGACGAAGTTTTTGGGCTCATTTTATGACGACATACGACTACACAAAGCTTCCAACGCAGTGACTTTTTAATTAGACCTTTTCACGACAATGCGATGGTTTTCAAAATAATGACCGGGGAGAAGGACTCGAATCAGTGAGGTGGTCTATCCCAACAATAGAATCGATTGCACGCCAGTTGTTCCGATTGTTATCGCGCGCCATGAGTAGCGAAAACGCAGTGTGGCATGATTCGTTCCTGAGGAAACTGAATACATTAAACACCATCAAGCGACAGGAAATGCACCAGCGCATATATTTCATTTCGCTGCGGTTTCAGCGGTCCTTCTTCGCTTCCTTCTTGGCTTCCAGTTGGTCGCTTTGATCCTCCTTCATGGCAACGATGACATAACTGATGAGGACCACATTAGCCACAACCGCAGCCAGGGCTCCGGCAAATGTAGAGTTGCCTACGTTGTACTCGTTAGTCACGACTGTCATGGTTCCTTGCATTAGGAGGAGGAGGATTGGTGTATCCACGTAACCTACCTTTGAAGAGAAAATCGACCGTCACGAAGTAGGTGCCAATGGGCAGAACGATCATGGCGAAGGTGAATCCGAGCAGCTTTAGGATGACGTCCATCGGCACGGCCGGGGTGATGTTAGACTTGTCGCCAGCAGCAGGACTGGAGCCGACCACATCGTCCTTTTCGAGGATGGTCTTCTCCGAGGCGACAATACGTCGGGTCGCCATGGTGTTTACTGAGAACTGAGGGCGGGTGGTGCGTGACAAGTGCCGTGTGAATAGAGCCAACTGCATGTAACAATTGAGCACTCACACGTCTCGCAGAGAGACAGTAAGGAAAGACTCACTTAATCCGTTGTAATGATTTTGACTGTATAGTAATGCTATGTTCGGCAGGTAGTCTCGGTATTGCGGGATGGTAAAGCCTGTGAGTGACTCCGTCAGTTGATGGGCCTGCTGTTTGAGCCTGGCGAGACTTGAAGTCAAAAGACAGCACCTACAGTGCAAACCAGGAATGCCCCGTACTGTGCTTAATTGATGACGCCAACCACGTGCGAACGCGCTACGGCTGTTTCCCCAAGCGCGTCTCTTCGTTTCCCCGTGTCAACGGACTAGGGGCGGTGGTGGAAGACGACTTGCCCCAGAAAAATCCCACTTCCAACACCGCCGCCCGTTCAAAATCTCGTCTGCTCCTGCACAAAACGTCTCCCACAATTAGAAGGCGGTATCTCTGTCCGATATCTGCTCTTTCCCTTTGATCTTTCCTGATTTAGCTTTAATGATCCGAAACAAACCTCGACAATAGATTCTTGTCCACGCAACGCCCTGAGATTTCTCTTCTACTTAAAACACACCCCGCCGTTGTTCCTCCTCGACCATTGTTTGCCCTTTTCACACGTCGCTTGGCCATCAATTCTTTCCGACCGCCACACACCACTCAAGCCATGGTTATCCACTTGAGCCTGAGCTCTTCGCCGCCGGTGGGCAGCTCGGCGTTGGGCACGTCGCCTGCCAGAGGGCCCCATCGTGGCGACGACGCCGACGAGCTCGCCAACGAGACGATTCCCTGCTCGCCGTACCAGACACAAGCTACGCAGATAGTCAGCCGGAGCTCTCTCGCATCCCCGGCAAAACCGCAGTTCGAATTACCGTCCTCGCCCTCCTCGCGCTCGGTAATCGAGGTTCCTGCGTCGTCGCCCTTCCAGCCGACTGGGAAGTCCAGCACCTCGGCTTACTTCTCGCGCCTCGTGCCCCCAGGCACGCGCTTCCAGCCACCCCCCAAGTCTCAAACGACGCCGAGGTCACTGAAGAGGCCCTTCGAGGAACCCGTCATTGTGGATTCTTCGGATGAAGAGAACAGCCGTGGGTCGCGCGAGAACATCGCCCGGACGTCTTTCAAGAGACACGTCTCAAACTTCGAGTACATCTCAGTGGATGAGTTACAGAAGAAAATCGAAGAGGTCGCCAAGGCTATGGGCGGTACGATGCCAGCCAGATACTGCAGAGAGGCACTGACCGCGTGCCACAATAATGTCGAGGACGCGATCAACTATTTGCTAGATGCTCGCCATCTGAAGCCCAAGGTCAACACCTTTGTGGAATCTACCAAACGAACAAGCACTGCTGGCGGTGACCGACCAACGAGCTTGGAGCGGAAACCGAGCCGATTGGGTGAGCCCAGCAAGCCGAAACTACTTGGACAGCATGTGCCGAGCCTGCCTACTCCTTCACGAAGCACCACGCCCTCGCCACCCAAGCCGAAGCGCCGGCGCCTGATGCAAGGTCGTCGCCCCGATCGATCTCCCATTTCATCGCAACAGACCCACCAGGTTGAAACCGCTTTGGACGAGCTTGCGGATGACAAAATAGATGAGCTAATTGTCATTGCCGATGATAAGGAGGACGAGGACTTTGACAACGACGATGAAGTCAACGAGGCGGTCAAGGAGAGTCTGCACGACAAAGCTCTTCATGCTATCAATAGCAGCTCCATCGAGGATCTGTCTGCCATGACGAATATCAAGCTAGACGAGCTCAAGGTAATTGAGACCAAGAGACCTTTCGACACCATCGACGAGGTTCAGGCCGTGACTGTCCTCAAGAAATCAGGCGCTCGTGGTCGTAAGCCCAGAGTTGCGATCGGAGAGACATTGGTAGACGCCATCTTGGATTTTACTCGCAGCGTCAATGCCATCGACGAGGTTGTGGCTGAATGCGAGAGGAAGGCCAACAAAGTCAAGCAAGAGATTGGTCTTTGGGATCTCGACGTCAAGGGGCAGAAGCGAAGCGCCCAAAGCCAATCGGCTAAGGACGACCTTCCCCTTACGCCGACAAGCTTCCGCGGCCACAAGTTATCGGAGCCGCCAATTCCCTCCCAACCGAAGTTAATGGAAGGTCACTGTACCATGCGTCCGTTCCAGCTTTTCGGTCTCAACTGGATGTCTCTTCTGTACAACAGCGGTTACGGATGCATTCTGGCTGATGAGATGGGCTTGGGCAAGACGTGCCAGGTGATTTCTCTCATCTGCCACCTAGTTGAAGCTTACGGGCAAACCGAACAAGGCGACCGACCTTGGCCCAACCTCGTCGTTGTACCACCGTCTACATTCTCTAACTGGATGGTCGAGTTTCAACGCTTCGCCCCCGATCTCTCGGTTCTTGCGTATCAAGGTCCCCAGGCCGAGCGCCGGGAAATCGCTTATGAGATGCTCGAGAATCCTGCCGACTACCATGTTGTCTTGACAACGTACACTCAGGTCGGTTCCGAGGATGACCTGGAGGCCCTACGACAGCTCCAGCCCGCCGCCGCAATCTTTGACGAAGGGCACAAAATGAAGAACCCCAAGACGAAGATCTACAAAGACCTTATCAGAATCAAGGCTCGTTGGAGAATGCTACTCACCGGTACTCCCGTCCAGAACAATTTGATGGAGATGCTCTCTCTCCTGAACTTTATCGATCCGAAGCAATTCAGCGGCCGTATGGACCAGCTCCAGTACATGTTCAGTCAGAAGGTTACTATCCGCGACGTCAACAATGGCGCCTTTTTGTACGGAGAACGCGTCAGCCGAGCCAGAACGATCCTGGAGCCTTTTATTCTTCAACGTCGCAAGCAGCAGGTGCTCTCTGACATGCCATCCAAGACCTGCAACGTGGCATATTGTGATCTGGCACCTGTGCAGAAGGAGCTGTATGAAGAGTACGAGCGTCTCTTCAAGGCTGGCCCCGTCAAAAAGACAAGCACAGGGCGCCAGAGTGACCAAAACAACAGCTGGATGCAACTCCGGAAAGCCGCCATTCATCCCCAGCTTTTCCGGCGTTACTTCACCAACGCGAAGGTTGAGCAGATGGCAAAGATTCTCATGAGAGAGGTACCGCAGTCAGAGCTGCAACAGCCTCGCATCGATCATCTGATTGGAGAGCTGCAAAACTCCTCCGACTTTGAACTACATCTATGGTGTCGCGACTATGCTTGCATCAGACACCTGGATGTGCCCGAAGGCTCGTGGATGGAGAGCGGCAAGGTCGCCAAGCTTCTGGAACTCATTCACCAATATCGTGATAACGGTGACCGCGTCTTGGTATTCAGCAAGTTTGCAAAGGTCGTTGAGATCCTTCGAGAAGTCCTCCACACGGGTGGCATCAGACACTGCGTCCTGTACGGCCAAACCAGCGTTGCGGAGCGCCAGGACCTGATTGACGACTTCAACAAAGATACCGACATCACTGCGTTTCTGCTAACGACTGGCGCCGGTGGTACCGGTATCAACCTCACGTCAGCGAACAAGATCATCATCTTTGACCAGTCCGACAATCCGCAAGACGACATTCAGGCCGAGAACCGCGCTCATCGTCTGGGCCAAACCCGGGACGTCGAGGTCATCCGTCTCTTGACCTCGCACACCATCGAAGAGCTCATCTACAAGGCGTGCCAAAAGAAGATTGAGCTTGCCGAAAAGGTGACCGGTGCAGTGGAAGACATGGAGGACAAGCATGCGGAAGAAAACTTGGAGAAGGAGGTTCGAAAGATGATGGCAGATCAGCTCACGCCTTCATGATCGCTGTTCATGAAGATATTTTCTTCTATGATGCGACTGCATTTCTTCGACATATTTGCATGGATAGCCGACGGTGGGCGGCTTTGGGTAGTTGTCGCGGTGGGCGGCTACCTGTCTGTTGAGCGTTGTCCTGAGTTATACGGCACGATACCACGACATTGAGAGAAACATCGGATTTTTTGGCATTGGCTATGGAAAGTACGGCATTGCTAAAGTGCCAGGAACATCATCATAATTAGACATGATGCAGAAGAGACAGGGAGGGGAGACGTGCGCCTAGTCTCATCGTCCCGCCGCGATTAAGACATCATTCACTACCCAACGGCCCGGGAAGGGGACTTGCGGACAATGGTTAGACAGACGGTTTAGATAGACGCGACTTAGCGGGGCGGTCTTGGTGGAATGAACTTGATGACATGCATCCTTTGACCCAATTAATGTGTGCAAAACACCGCTGTCACGCATTGTCCCCCGGACTGAGCGAGATAGAGCAAGGGGCAACTGTGGTAGACCTGTTCCCGGTTTCCGTACACATACATATATATATATATATGTTGCCCGGAGAAGAATGGAATTCCCCCCGTCCCCGACCCCCTTTACTTTTTCTGTTCTTTTCTAGTAACCTGCACCTATCTCGTACTTTTCGATCAACTCGGCAACCTCGGCAGCTCCATGTGCCCTAGCAACATCCGCCGGTGTCCCCATGACCTTGAACGGCACTCTCGCCTTGGTCGACCTGACCGACTTATCCGCCCCAAGCTCCAGCAACCACTTGACGCAACCCACCCCCCCAGTCCGTGCCGCGTAGTGCAGCGCGGTGAAATCGCCCGACGCTCTCTTGTGCAAGTCTTGCCCGCAACCCAGCAAGAAGCTCGCGCAGGCTATATGGCCCCCGCCACATGCCCAGATAAACGCGTCCGTCCCCTGGGGCGTCGTATATGACCAATCCGCCCCGTGCTCCATAAGGAGCCTGATCATTGGCAAGGAGCCGGCCTGAGCGGCGTCCATAAGAGGCGTCGCGCTGCTGGCGCCCTTGCCATCTACCGCGGCCCCCTTTTCGAGTAGGAGCCGGACCATGGCAAGGTCCTTGGTCCACACCGCCGCGTGAAGGGGTCTTCTCCTGTCTGATGTCTGAGCGTTCAAGCTGGCTTTATGCTTGATGAGGAGCTTGACCATTTCCGGCCAGCGCTTTGCCACCGCCAGGTGTAAGACGGTGGACTTGTCCTTGCCCCGAGCGTCAGGGTCGGCGCCGGCTTCGAGGAGCTTGGTCGCGATGTCTAGGTTTCGGTTCCATCCGGCCTGCCACAGAGCCGTTGGCACCGCGCCGTCTTTCGAAGTCTGCCGCGCGTTGACGTTGGCCCCAAGCTTGATCAAGACGTCGACGGCGTCCGGATGGTTGTTTCTGACGGCGAGATGGAGTGGCGTGGCGCCCTCGCAGTCTCCCTCCAACGGCAACTCGATCGACCTCGCTGCCTTGCCGACAATCTCGAGCTCCTTTGCGTTTCCGCCCATGGCGAGCTCGTGGACCGGAGTACTCCCCGACTTCGCAGCGCCGATGATGGTTGGGTCAGCTCCTCGTTCAACCAGGGCGCGAATGACTTTCAAGTCCACCTTAGGCTTCTTGCCTTTCTTGTCCGTGGGATGGCACGCCATAAACAGGGGCGTCTGGCCCTGTTTGTCCTGTACGTTTGGGTCTGCTCCTCTGTCCAGCAGATATTGAACGATAAGATATGCAGAGTTCTTTGCTGCCACATGCAGCGCGGTCACTCCTTTGTCGTCTGAGATAGTCCAGCTCGCCCCATTGGAAAGAAGCGCCAGCGACGTCGGTGTTTGCCCCCCCCGCAGCGCTTGGTGCAGCGGAGTTTCTTGCGACACGTTCTGGACATTGACGTCGGCGCCGTAGGCCAGCAGACGATCCAATATGGGCAGGAATCCCTCGCGAGCAGCGATGTGCACGGCTCGGTCCCCGCCATCTCCGAGAGTCAGGTTGATCGAGACGCCCTGAGACAGGATGGGCTCCACGTCGACAAGCCGGCCGCCCCTAACAGCTGTGTAGAGGTCCTCGGCAAGTCTTGTCCCCGACTTTTTGATCTGTGTGTCCGATTTGCTCTTTTTGAGCCCCTGAGCCGGCGGTTGTAGTTGGTCAGCTCGAGGCGTCGACTCTGAGGCTGGCTTCTGACCGGCCTCAATTAGTGCGATCAACCTTTGCAACTCTTCGTTCAGCGTGTTAGTGCTGTGCCTGTATTGTATCTCGCTCGTCAGCTTCTGATCTCGCCTTTTGCGCCCCTCTTCGTCGTTGCTGTTCTCGTCGTCCTCGTCGTCCGGTAAACCTACAGCTGGATTCCCGACATGACAATGGCGACCATATCCCTTTGGTCCTTGACGTTCTGCACGGCATCTTTGAAATAGTCCTCTTTCCACAAGAACTTGGTCTTGTCCCACTTGCCCGTGAGCGAGTTCTTCTTGCTCCGCAGCTTAGCGGCCTCCTTCTCCAGGTCTTCGAGCGTCTCGCGAATGCCCTGCATGCTCTTGTCAAAACACCATAGCAGAGTGTGACCAGGCTTCTGCTGGGGGGCTAGGCCGGGCCTCGTCCTTCCCTCGTGTTTCAAAGCATCCGGCGTGCGCGATAACTGGTCCTTCAGACCGATGCAAAGCGCCTTGGTCCATTCGCACTCGTCGATGATGTCCCGTACCGTCTTGGGTGCATTTTTGTACTTGTCGCAGAGGCCCTGAATTTGGTGCGCGACGACGAAAAGGTCAATTACCCCTGTTATCGTGCCGATGACATCCATCTTGGATGGTTTACGGCAAGTTCAGGCCAGTCCCAAGGTGAAGCTGTCAGCTGCGAGTGACACGGCGGAGCATCGCAATCGTCTTGCGCGTCGCCTCCACTAGATGCCTGTGTTGCAACCAATAGTAGCAGTTGCTGCAGCTGACATGCATCGCTGCCACTTGCTACCCCCAAAAGTTGGTATCCGGAACTACAACGGAATGCCTCCTGTGACTAATCGAAGAGTTGAAGTGAAGTCGTCACACCCAACTTACCACAGTATCGTGGCCATGTCCACGGGGTCGAGAGAGAAATGGTGGAAACCGAATTCTACGTGCGTTCGGATTTTCAACTTTGTAGAATATCCTTGCGTGACTGTTTGTCTCCCGGCCATGGACACACAACTGGCTTTGGAATTGACGCCGTTGGCGTGTTGTCCGCCGCGGGTATTGTACCTGGGTACAGATGCATCTAGATTGCAAACGCGACGGCGAAGGAATACTTGCTCCGTTTAGGTAGAGAGACATGGGATGGCTGTTTGTATAATCTGCAAAAGTATCTGCTTATCTAAACAATGGGCCCCTGTCCAAGCTAACGTTCGGGATCCTTGTGGAGGTGTAAGTGGTGGTGGAAGCGACGAGAAGCCAAATGAACCAATGTAATTCGCTGAGGGAGAGGGGTGATGACGACATTGTCGGCAGGGGTATGGACGTTGGACTTATGGGGAAGCCGAAGCACCAACGGAGTATCCGTACAGGACCAAGTAAGATATTGCGCGAACTCTCATCAAGTGAGAGTCCTTCATCAAGGACCACGAAGCTGGCAATGCCAACCGTGAAGGAAGTGCCAAGTTCGTCAGAAAGTTGGAAAGTGTGTGCCATGCTTTGCCAGGTCCACGCTTGTTGCACAACCGGCATGAGATGAAGGAATGAATGGCTTGGCAATACTGGGATATTGAAGCGGGATGGGATGGTTGTTGGGGCTCTCACGAAATCCAGGTACGTAAGCCAGGCTTTATCGACATGAGGCACGTCCAGGGACCCAGAGAGGAGATAAATGTGCCCACGCCAACAACTAACCTGTAATCAGATGACAGCTTACCCTTTAGGTATTCCGACTAATTCGGTAGTGTTCCAATAACCTTAGTTTTTCCCTCCAGGCTTTAGGGGAGGAGGGGGTTCATTACGGAGGTACGATTACCTGTTGCGCTTGTGCAGAGCTAACTGATAAGTTGATGTACCTTGCGCTATCACTTATCTTACCTCCTTACTGTATGATGTGATGAGCGGCATCTGGCTGTAAGGAACAGGTGCCTTATCTAAATATTACCACTGACATACCTGTCTACTTTGTGAAATCTGCTTTGGCCTTCTCTGTCCCATCTCGTGACTGATCATCTCAAATAAAGCTGTTGCCCCTCGTCCGTTCCCCCCCCATAGGGCGCTTTTAACCTGATCCGCCTTACATCGCCCCTACCAGCCGCGCTTCACTTGACCTGATATACCTAACGAACAACACCTTGATACCCACGCCGAAATCCCCATTACTCAGGAAAGAAAAATGACCGCCGAAGTGTCGCATGGGAGAGGTGGAGCAGGAAATATGGCAGCTGACGATACCAAATACGTTGATGGCGAGGTCGTAAGGGCTGGTCCCGAGGGCTCTCACGGAACTGGCGCATTCAGCTCTGGCCGCGGAGGTGAGACTCGACTCGCGCTCGCCCATTGAGCCTGACCTCCACCCCCACCAGTCTCTTTACACCGACCCACCCCACTCACCGTCGCAAGCATGAGCGTACTCCGTACTCTCTACGAACCATCACAACTGACCATCCCACGTACCACAGGAGCCGGAAACATCGCCGACACCAAGAGCCAGCCCGCCCCGCGCGCCGACAAGGATCTCGTCCCCGAGGAGGCCTACCGCCCTTCGACCGAGGGCCAGGACTACCACGTCGGCCGGGGTGGCGCCGGCAACGCCGTCGAGACGGACAAACCGGCTGCCCACAAGGACATTGACCACGAGAAGAAGACCGCCGCCCAGGCCCGCGCCGATGGCAACACGGGCGTCAGCGTTGCCGACAAGCTCAAGGCGAAGATCCTTGCACCCTTCCACAAGAAGTAGACTTGTGGAGGGGACTGCGACAGTGCGTGGCGCGTTTCGTAGAGGGAAAGATGACGATTGACTGCGTGTCTACGGTACTTGCTGCCAGTCGGTTGTGCTGGATAGTTTGCAAGTTTTGTTTTCTTTTGACATACCCTTCACGATATCCCCATTTCGCATGATAGTTCTCCAACACAGTGTTTGCTCCCAAAGGTCGCCCGGTCGCCCTTAAGGTCTTGGAAATAGACACCGTGCCGTTGCTACAAGTTGTCCTGGCATGTCCTCGTCCAGAATGAACTCTGAGTGACTTTCATATACATACGACTGATGAGATGGGTTGCTGAGCCGTTGTCGATGGGCGCTACATTTATTTACACTCTCCAGGAAGTACTTCAGAATTCAATCCCGAGCGGCCTTGCAGCTCAGAAGCTGCCTGGTTGGAAAGCCGTCTTCAAGCAGTGACTTGTGTGCAGCTTGGAGTAAGACGAAAAGACTGCTGGCTACCTCCGTTCTCACTCCAACCATCTTTCTCGCTTGGAGATGTCTTGTTAGTTCAACTTTTACCTGTATTACTAAGTCGATATGCAGAAGCCCTTAAATCACTGCAAGCTTTCTTGCAGGCCTCTCTTCGGGGTGCCAAAATCCAGAAATGACTCCGTGCACGGGTCTGATGGTTTAGCCCCACTTTATGCGGTAACAGGCCCCAGCCACCCATCCATGATATATTCTATTGATGGCTAGAACATTCATGGGCGTTGTGGCGGAGTGGTTAACGCGATAGACTCGAAATCTATTTCCTTCGGGAGCGTCTGTTCGAATCAGGCCAACGTCGTTTAATTTTTAGCCTCCCCCTATCAGCAAGCGCAGTGTGTCGCCTACCATGCTAGCCAGCCGTATGTACAGCTTTTGTCCATAGGCTGATCCGTGTCGCTGCAAACTATCTTTTTCGCGTTCTCCATATGTCCGTCTACCCCAAGACAGGCTTGGACGACTAGAGTCGTATTCCAAGTCATCTCCAGCCGAGGCAGCAGAGAGGTCAATATCGACGAGTGCTGCGAGGCCGATGCTCATCCAAAGCTCATTGGTTCGTGTTATACGGTCTCGTCATGCTTTTTTCTTCTTTTTCTTTTGCCAGCAAACATTTAATATTGGATGAGTGAGGTAGAGATGGTTCTACGGCAGAACCGGCCGGCTGCTTTGGGAAGCCCCGTGGTGCGTTATGAAATGGGTGGTCTCTCAAACAGAACACAGGATGGGGAACATTATGTAACAAGAGCTCAACAGATGATCCTCGACAACTTTCTACTGTATCTATACTTGCATCTCTCTTCAACTCCGCTGTCCCTTATGGAGCAGAGCCTAGGTAGGCATGGCTCTGGATCGGCCCGTCTCTCACGGCTGTAGAGGGGACGCTGTGGATTCAATTGGTCTGGTGTGCAAACAGACCCGTCTTGACGAAACTTTAAACCAGGCGGTGAGAATTCGCGAAACACAGACATCTCTATTCCCGCTTGCAAACGGTCTTGAGAAGCGTCAAGGACGGCGCTGTGGAGCGTTCTCGCGAACGGCAATCACATTGTATCTCTTTTTTGAATGGTCTGGGAATGAGGTTGGCACAACGGGTTCCGCGCCAGTTCTTGTCAAGTGTAACCTGCTACTAACCTGCCGGTGATCGTCGCTCAGGGTCTAACGGTTCTTGAGTTGTGGGCAGACTGATGCAAAGAGGAACCGCAGATCTCTCGGGCATTTGCAGAATGCCCACCCCCGCAAGCCCCAGTCCGGTTCGGATCGCCATGATACTTCGCCGCAGTGCTGCGACGAGAGAGTGTAGAGGCTGAGGCCCCGAAACCCTATTACGCGGAAGCACGACTATCGAGTCTTGTCATCCAAGAAGGGCATCCGGTCCATGCCGCTGCCGAACCACGGAAGCTGCATACAAATGAGGAACTCGCGGCTCCAAGACGGCATCGGCTGGCCAGCCAAGCGAGGCGAAAACCGGGAGATGAACTCCAACATATTAGCGAGACACAGCTGAGCCGAGGGCAGAGCCTTCACCGGAATTTCTCCTTTGCAACGTCCGCGACCGGGTGCTTTGTCGATGGTTGGGGCTCTGAATCATGCGGGTGGGTTTGGCTTGCTGATTCGTGATGGTCAGGGAGGGCATGTGAGGTATGACAGGAGCACCATGGGAACCGGGGAGGCCGTTGAAGAATTGGCCAATGCGAAGAAACCCAGCCTCTTGCGGTGTAGTAGTGTAAGTAGGCGGCGTTAACGGCTATGGTGGGGGGTGATGGTGTTGAGATGGGGAATTTGTGTGTGAATGTGTGTAAGAGAGAGCGATGCCCAATCCTAAAAGCGGATGCAGCGCATGTCCATCGACGCATATCGGGCCATGGAGTGTCGGACGAATGAGGAACCCGGTTCGGCTCGCAGTGCAGGTCATCCAACGCGCATGCTATCACGATAAATGGAGCTCATTGCCTCATAGCGCGACAAGCTTCAAGCGTGGCAGCGGCGCTAAGAGGTATACCGTCCCATCGGCGATGATCCATATGTATCCATGTCTGCGGTCGCAGCGCTTGCGAAGTTGGGCAGCTGTGTCTTCTACGGTGACTATGTCTTCGGGGCGTGGTTTGGAGCTCGAGAGGAAATGGGACGACAGGATGAAATGGCCGATGGCCATCGATGGTGGCCCATCTAACTAAGTGTATGTAGAGTAAGAGCGAGGGAGCCGCGGAGTCAGCGCAGGGAGTCTGGACCTAAAAGGAAAATACGGAGATGACATGGAGCAAGAGGCCCGGGGAAGGTCATGGATTGACGCTGTCGCCTTCAATGTCCTTGCCCGTCCTTGTCTTCCACCGGTTTCCCATCGCTGTTCGGGACGCCATATAACCAACCACGCAGGCCCACTGCTCGTTCTTGCAAACCCGACGACACATTAACCCAACTTATCTCACACTCGCCCTCGGTTCTTTTCCATTCTGTTTTCATCTCATATCTCCATCCGGTCGTCTCATCCATCCGGGCACCAGAGCTTTGGCCCTATGTTGCTGTCCACGCGAATGACACGCCGCCGCCATCACCCCCACCTACACATTCGGACTGTCGCATAGTGCGTCTATCAACCGTCAGAACATCGCGGCACACAACCGAGTTGCCTCCTGGCCTCCTGCCTCGGGCGGGCCTGTGACACGCCGCGCGTCCCGTCCAGACCCGACAAACTACTGCCCAGACCCACTGTTGAGAGACCGGTAAGCTCTTGACAGCGAGCAGCAGAAGCAAAGAAAACGAACGATCTGGTCAGCGAGCTGCATTGAAGCATAAGCAGCTGGAAATTCGCCGAGTGGTTCGACCCAGAGGCAGTAGCCGCAGCGGCAGCGGCGGCAGCGGGGTTCGATACGCCCACCCAACCCACCATCGATTCTGGAGCGACCCTCTGGCGAGGTGCCTAGCACTGTGACGACCTCAGTGCTGGGTACCTTGCTCGGCCTGCATATTCATCTTGTAAACCGCATACTGTCTCGCTCGTCTGAGGTGTTGAAGGTTGACGTTGACGAGTTCCTGGCTTTATCTGCATACACCTAGACTCGGAACAGAACGCTGCGTGCTGCTGCTGCTGCTGCTGCGGCCGGAGTGCACCTGTCCGACACACTCCAGGTGAAACAGACAGGCCCGCATCAGTACCTAGTCAGCTGTACCTCATCCAGTCAAGTCACGTTCAGCTATTACCTGCCATGGTCCCCAGGCAGGAGGAACACGCTCGGCCGCCGCCTGCACCACGTCTCTGGTCGCGACTCTCAACTCTATCCAAACGTTCCTTCCGCTCCTTCACCTCCGACTTTGAGGCCGACGACGAACGTTCTGACACCGACTCAGGATACGAGAGAATGAGCGGCAGCACCAGCGACGGCTTCCCTCATGGCCAAGGCCGTTATCATGGCGAAGATACCCGCCCCACGAGCCAGAAGGAGCTCTCTGGCTGGTATGCATACGCCTTCGCTGCAGAAACCTATGTCATCTGTGGTGAGTTTCAATACATACTTATATCACCCACAATGCGCATGAGCTGACTGGACCTAGCTATTGGTACGTCCCGACATTCAACACCATGTCTGATGTTTCCGTGATGTTTGTCGACACGGTCATCCACTTATGGAGCTGCCCGCCCACCTATGCAGCTCGATACGATCGCGCGATCTACCCCGCCCCGAACCTTTTGCGCTGACAAGACATGATGCACAGGCTCCTTCATCCCGATTCTTCTCGAGACTCTTGCACGCGAAAATGGCGTCCTGCTATCCGATCGGTCAACCCCCTGCGGCACGAGCGATTCCAAAAACAAGGCCGATGGGCAATGTGTTGTCTATGTCCTGGGCATTGAGATCAACACGGCCAGCTTCGCCATGTACACTTTCTCCATCAGCGTCTTGCTCCAGGCGCTTTTGGTGGTGAGTATTAGCAGTGCTGCCGACCACGGCAATTCAAGAAAGAAGCTTCTGCTCACCTTCGCATGGATCGGGAGCTTCTCCGTCATGGCCTACATCTTTGTCAGCAAGAGCACTTACATCCTGGGTGCTCTTTTGGCTATCGTATCCAACGTTTGCTTTGGTGCTTCCTTCGTGCTTCTCAACTCCTTCCTGCCCTTGCTGGTCCGACACCACCCCGAAGTTCTGGCGTCCGAGACTGTTCATGCGCTGGACCTAGAACGTCAGGATCTGGAGCCGCAGCTCCCGGATGGGCCTCAATTGGGTGAGGATATCGCCGCCGTCAGTTATATCGATGACCAAACGTCGGCCTTGCTTGGGACGAATGGACACGGAGGGCACCATCTGGTCCGGAAAGCCACGCACGAGGAGCTCACCTCCGTCGAACTGCAGCTGTCAACTCAGATATCCGCCAAGGGGATCGGTATCGGATACATCGCCGGCCTGTTCGTGCAATGTGTCGCCATTGCCGTCTTGATTGCCATGAAGAACACCACCTGGTCACAAAGGGTCGTACTGTGCATGGCTGGCTGCTGGTGGGCGTTCTTCACGATCCCTGCCGCCATGTGGCTCCGCCCCAGACCTGGTCCACCGATGCCTCTATCATCGGGCAAAGGGGCTCGGGCGTGGATGACATACGTCGCCAATGCGTGGAAATCACTGTTCAACACCGTCAGGTTGGCTGGGCGCTTGAGGGATATTGTTCTGTACTTGATCGCGTGGTTCTTGTTGAGCGACGCAATAGCAACAACATCTTCCACGGCAATCCTGTTCGCCAAAACCCAGCTGCACATGAAGCCATGGGCGCTGGGAATGATTAACGTCATTTCTACTACGGCTGGTGTCATTGGTGCGTTCAGTTGGGCATTTGTGTCTCGCAAATTCGACTTGAAGCCCCACCAAACCATCCTCGTCTGCATCGCCCTCTTCGAACTCATACCAATCTACGGGCTGCTTGGATATTTGCCCTTTGTGCAGAGTTGGGGAGTTGTTGGATTGCAGCAGCCATGGGAGATGTACCCTCTGGCCGCGGTTTACGGTCTGGTGCTGGGAGGACTAAGCTCGTATTGCCGCAGCCTTTATGGGGAGCTTATCCCCCCAGGTTCCGAAGCTGCCTTTTACGCCTTGTATGGTACGACAATCCCTCTCCGTCAACAACCATCAACGCGTCGCGAAATCATCACCCTTCAGAACGTCTCTGCTAACCGCACCCACTCTCTTAGCCATAACGGACAAGGGTTCAAGCTTTTTTGGGCCTGCCATTGTTGGTGCCATCATCAACTCATCAGGAGACATCCGGCCAGCATTTTGGTTCCTAGCAGCCCTAGTTGGTCTTCCGGCTCCTCTCATCTGGAGTGTGAATGTGGAGAGGGGCAAGCGTGAGGGAGACAAACTTGCAGAGGTTATAGAAGGGTTCAGAAGTCAGCAAAGAGAAGGTGGCAGTGAAACGGAGGACAGTGACGAGCGCCCAATCCTGAGCGCATACGACGACGAGGAAGACGATTATGATCACAACCGACCCAGGGAGTACTGAAAGAGCCAAGACTTACATGGTAGCATAGCAACGGCGTCTGGAGTGTTCGGGTTACAGCGTTGTGTTGCGCATTTAGCAGAAAAGCGCCGGCGCATGAGCAGTTGAGACCTGTACGAGAAACAATAAACTTGGATTATGTCTCTTGTCGGTTCTTGTGCTGTCTTATATGCAGTCCCACTCCCCAAGAATGTCCACAGATCATCGTGGTCCACATTGTATTTCCCTTATATTCCTGGTTTCAATTATCTGTTGTGCCCGCTGTTGATGTCATTTCACTTTTTCATCACATCAAGGTGCCTTATGTCGCCTAACCCAGTAGAAAGTCATGTGTTTTGTTTGCCACACTGATTTCAGAAAAGCTTGGTGTGATTGTCATTTTATAATGGTGTAGGATGTCGGGAGCTGCGGGGAGGGACTCAATGCGTGTGGATGATTCTAGCTGTAATGCTTACGTGACGTGATTAACCCAAGGCCCACGGGCCACATCGTGGGTGCCGTTGTCCGTCGCGGCCAAGCTGTAATCACGTGACACAACGAATAATCATCCTGCGCCACCTTTTTTCAACTGGCTAGCTACCTAGTGTCAACGCGCTCCGCTCGTTGTCCCGGAATTGCCAGATCCTCATCCCGCGATTTTCCCAATTTTGCGCATCGTGGCCATCATTGGTCGTCGATACCCGACCTGGACCATCCTCAGGCTTGCCAGAGTATTCTCACTCTCGACGAGGTGAGCCAGGACGCCCATTTGGGACGGCACGCTTGCCACTCGGCCTTACCTACCCCGGTCTCTTGGGCGGCTTCCAGCCACCCCGTCTTTCTTTCCCTTTGGTCGCGACACCCCAAGCGAGCATCGCCCCAACGCCATTTACTCCGGACAATCCCACGCGAGGTCGCATCACGTCTCTGTCTAACTTACTCGCGAATCACCCTCGTTAACTGCGTTTGCGACTTCGGACGCCCCCTGCCGTCACCATGTCCACCTCGCGCAAGCGCCCCCGCGCCGAGGTCGAGGAGAACAAGGCAGAGTGCCCCTTCACCGTCACCTACGCCGAGCCCGACAGCAAGTCGCACAAAAAGTCAAAGAAGAGAAGGAAGCCGGACCAGGAAGAAGAGGATGGGAAGAAGAGCTCTAAGCAACTCTCTCCCTTCTCGCCTTCCGGCGATTTCAACGGCAAGAGCGCCAATGATGTTTTGGACTTGGAATACAACGTACATCCGCAGAAGAAGTGGCTGGAGATGACACGCTACAACAGTTTCGTCTGTAAGTCGTTCGGACATCTCTCTGCACTGGTATCTTGCTAACTGTGAGGGACGGTAGTAAACGGAACTAAGTACTTCAGTGAGGGCTTTATCTACGTCGCAAACGATCAGACCGTTCAACGACAGAAAGCTGCCGCGGAAGGCACCGCGGATTCAAACGAGCCTGAGAAGGTAATGAAGCGATCCAAGTCCGATGACGACTGGGTAGCTCGCATTCTGGAGATACGCGCTAGCGACGAGCATCACGTCTATGCGCGCATCTATTGGATGTATTGGCCGGAGGAGCTACCTGAAGGCACGATGGAAGGAAAGAGATACACTGGAGGCCGCCAGCCATACCACGGCCACAACGAACTGATCGCCTCTAACCACAGTAGGTCAACGCTGTCTTTGAGCCTTTGGCGCGGATACTGACTGGAAGCAGTGGACATCATCAACGTTGTTAGCGTGACACTGCCTGCGAACGTCAAGCAATGGATCGAGGAGAACGACGAAGAGATCCAGGAGGCGCTCTACTGGCGCCAGGCCTATGACTGCCGGACCCATCAGCTCTCGGTATGCACAACCTCTCGAAGCTTGAACCAGCCACCTAAAGCTAACTCATCTGCAGTCAGTCGAACGCCTCTGCAGATGCCGACAGCCCGCCAACCCGGACAAAACCCTAATCGGATGCTCCAATAAGGAATGCGGGAGATGGGTCCATGAGCATTGCCTTAGGGAATCCGCTCTGAGGCGGGCTTACGAGCGGCTCGGCAAAGACAAGCCCCACTTCACTGCGAAGCCTCCGGTAGACGGAGCGTCCTCAGTCGCAGACAGTGATAGTATCAAGCAGGAAAAGAAGCTGGATGACGGCGTTAACGGTCCCCTCAGCCCCACCGAAAGCGGCACTGATGTCAAGCAAACGATCGACGCGAAACCCACCGATGCGCACGAGGAAACAAACGGACAGTCCGCCGCAGAGGGCACTCCTGCTGTCCTTGAAGAGCGTGTTTCGCAGCCGCTGACGGACCCCGCCACACCATCCGCCCTGGAAGTACCGGCAGCGTCTCGCAAGATCAGATCTAGCAAGAAGAAAGCCTCCGCAAACGAAGCGAAACCGTGGGAAGGCCTGTTCGAGGCGAGAATCTTGATGGACATGACACCAGCCAAGGTTGAGATCAAGGACCTCCGAGAGAACGTCACGGAAGGCGACAAATTGTGGACTGAGCCGCTGCTTTGTGTCGTTTGTGAAGTGGAAATCAGCTGAAAAATGGGTGCTTATACGGCTGTCAAACTACCAGACCCTCGACAACAGGGGTGGCCCTGAGGGAAAGCTCGATGGTGGGCTTCGCTTCTCGCTGTTTGTATCCCAGCAGGCATTGCGTACACGCCCCACGAGTAGTGGAATGACGCGCTATTGTTCTGATCACGACGGTTTCCCAGTATGATGGAGTAGTTATACTGAGTCTCAACAAAACGGTTTGGGGGGAAACGGGGAGATCAATGGGCTCGTCGAAGTGAAGGGTTGAGATGTTGAGAAAGACCGAGGCAGTCCTAAGAAGAAAGATATTGTCAGGATCGGAGACTTTTTATGGGTGTGGCTGGAGTGCAGTTCTTCCGCGAGGCGTTGGCGAATAAAGGTTCATCTCGAAATTGGATGAGGTCGGCACATGGAATAGGTCTCGGTAGATTCAGCGAGATGAGGAGAGCCAACAAAAGGGGACGAACGAAAAGGGGATTATGGCTAGCAGAGCGGCCGTCTGGGGGACCTGACTGAGTCTTACGAGCAGGACAGTTTCCTAGAGCTTATATGGTTTTGTGGTTGAATGTTTCACCTTGACATATCCTCTTTAACACAGCATAAGCGAATGCTGCGATCTACTCAACCACAATCTCTCAACTAAATGTGTCCGGGTGCTAATTAACTTTTTTGAAAAGTGTCAATTCAAAGTAAACATAACAAAACAGAGTCCACTCACCCTCACTTTGAAGACGTTGCACTGGATTGCTCAACCCCCCTTCAAATGGGTGATGATGGTAGGTGGTGTTTGAAGCTCACCCTGACTGCCTGTGGGGTCCTCGGGGGAAGTACCTCTCCCAGGGGCTGTGTCTACCTACCCCGCCAGCGCCAGCGCCAGTGCCAGCACCTTTTGCTAACACTCCAACCTCAAAGAGCGTCCCAATTCAGACCACAACGCAACCATCCATCGCCAACGGCCTCGAACGGTGCTGCTGATAACCCTTCCAGTACCTCCTTCAAAAATACAGGCATCGCCACCATGGCCTCCGTCGACCCCTTCGACTCGGCTCTGTAAGCATTGCCCTCAACAGCCGCTCCCTTACCACATTCAAAGAGGTTCTCTCTGACGCAAGCCTGCCCTACCTTCACAGCGACCTCCTCCGCCGCTTGAACCCGAAACACACAACCGACCATCTCAATGCCATCATATCTCTGGCTCCCGATCTGACGGAGGACCTCCTCTCATCCGTCGACCAGCCCTTGACGGTGAAGCGCTGCAAGCAAACAGGCCGCGACTACCTACTCTGCGACTACAACCGCGACGGCGACAGCTACCGGTCCCCCTGGAGCAATCAGTTCGACCCGCCCCTCGACGAGGCTGGCGCCGGCGGCGTCGGTGCGGGCGGTAGCGAGGGTGCGGGCGAAGGCGCCATCCCGAGCGAACGCGTCCGCAAGATGGAGGTCCGCGCCAACGAGGCGTTTGACGTCTACCGTGATCTGTACTACGAGGGTGGCGTGAGCAGTGTGTACTTTTGGAACCTGGATGATGGTTTCGCGGGTGTTGTCCTTCTGAAGAAGTGTAGGTGGCTCTCGGATGCACGGGAACATGTAGCCTAGCTAACGAACCGCCAACAGCCGCAACGCCCGGTGGCAGCGCCGAGGGCATCTGGGACTCGATCCACGTTTTCGAGGCTATCGAGCGCGGTCGCACGACGCAGTACAAACTCACCTCTACTGTCATTCTCTCGCTCTCGACGTCGACGGGCGCCCTGGGCGACATGGACCTCAGCGGCAACATGACGCGGCAGGTCGAGCAGGAGCTGCCCGTTGATGGCGACGAGAGCCACATCGCAAACGTTGGTCGTCTAGTCGAGGACATGGAGCTCAAGATGCGCAACCTGCTGCAGGAAGTCTACTTCGGCAAGGCCAAGGACGTCGTCGGCGATCTGCGCAGCGTCGGCAGCCTCAGCGAGGGCGCGCGGGACCGCGCGGCGCAAAGGGAGATTATCGGCAGCATGCAGAGGTGATCGGCACGCAGAATACTAGTTCTTGGTAACCCCCTTCTCGTGAATGGCGGGCATGTGTCTGGTGCCAGCTGTTAAGGGGGAAGAGGGGATGAATGGTGACATTGGGTGATGCTATGACTTATCGACATCAGGTTACATGGTGGTCTCAAGTCCTCCCATTGCCTCTTGAGATCGTATTTCTTCTTGTGCGTCCGGTGGCGTCGGGGTGAATGAGACGGAAGAGGGGTTATCAGATACATGACATGTGCTGCCACGAGCCCTAGATCCATGTCAGGTGTGTGTTCTGCTCCGGTAGCAGGGCAGTCATACTCTCTAAGCGGACGAGAGCAGGCGAAGGGTCTTAAATACATTTGTGCGACTTTCACTTTACGACTAATCTTTTGCTTAAAAGTACTCTTGGGGCCGCTTTGCCGGTTTTGACTTTTGAATTTTTGTATACCAAATGTTCATGTAGCGAACTCGACGAATGATTGAAGCTGTATCCCAGTGACAATGTAATCATGCTGATGTCTTGTTATCGCGTTTCGCCGAAAACAGGTCGAAAGGCAAGCTCGCATCTTCTACATTTTTTTCATGTCGCCGTCCTATGTCTGGCACCTGGCCCACGAACCGCGTCCTCCGATGCTTCGCCCTTCACAGTCGATGCATTTCTGCTACGTTGTCTCCATGTACACGTATTCTCTGATGGCTAGTATCACCCAGAATGCACTGGCAGGAGCTTGGGACCTCCTGGGACTTCATGAGTGGGGACGGGGTAAAGTAGGCTTGGAGGGGGTCTAATTAACGAGCTGGGTAAGCCGTCGGTCCTAGATTCATCAGTGAGAGATCCGGTGAAGTTAGCTAGGCAAAGCCCCAAGCTGTTGATTCCCGGCTGCTGTGCCTTGCTTCGCGACAAGAAAGTCGTCGACAATAGCAATGTCTGACCCCTCTGGATGAGTTGGTCACGACTGCTGACTGACTCTCAGCGCAATAGAGTCGAGCACCATATTCAGGAGTCAGTAACTGCGGCGGACCAATCATTGTGCGTCTAACCCCCCAGGCCCTATCAGCCTGTGTCCCGCATATGAAGGCAATATCTGTAGCTAGTGCTCAAGCCGCAGATACGATCCGCGCAAGGGCTGCCTCAGCAACAAATCGGAATAATTCAACGTCTGGGTTCGGGCACTGCTCCTGGCTGTTGCGTCACACATGAGCTCACACTTGGCTGCAAGTGGAACGCGCCTTGAACAAGTCATCGGTCCGGATACAATAATCTGACTGAAGCGTCAGTGCCGAGAAGGAAATTAGGCTTTGGAGGTGCAGAGTGGGCTTGTTTGACGAGAAAGGTGTGTCATCGTAACTGACAGGCGGGAAGTTGTCATGTCTGACCAAGCCCATGCGCGCAATGCGGCATGAGGGAGCTGTTTAACCCGGTTGGAGGTGGTTGCAACGACTGGAAGTTTCTTGGAGGTATGAAAGTGTTGTTGCGGCGACTTGAGACGAGACGATATGGCGTTGCGGGACCTGACTTTGTTCAATAAGATCGGGTTGTGCATGATCAGCAGCCGGGCTCTAATACGCCGCGGGCGTCTGAACTCCCGTGTGGGCGCTATGTAGCGTTAGTGTTAGTTAGACCCTTTTCCCTCTTTGCGTGTACCCAATTGCGTCAGAAGAAACACAAGAGCGGCCACCTATGTCTCTTCGGTGGTCGTCGAGACTGAGAACCTATCAAATAACCGGATACAAGTTGGCCAAAAAGGGGCCGTACATGTCGTCGACTCGAAGGGAAAAAAGGAGGAGGGCGAAAAGAAAAGAAAAGAGAGGCTCGAGAGCTTTGCTGAAGAACGCATCGCAGAAACCTTCTAGAACATGGATGGGGCAGATCTTCCTTTGGGACCCCACATACACGATGCAGGGAGTTGCAGAAGAGCAAATGGCCGAAGTTGAGCCCGTGGAGCGCGCGCCGGCGCGCGCGCGTGGCCGTCCATTTTAAAGCTGGATGGAAGCGCCCGTCTGCAGACCGCATCATGGAAGGCCCTTGGGCGGGAACGGGGCGGGAACCTTTTTGGCGCTAATCAGCCGAAGGCTTGGGACGAGCGGCGGCCAACGGCATGGTCACGGTCATCGTTCCCCATACGTGTACAAACGTTCAGTGCATCGTTCAATTTCTAACATTGATTCAATTGAATGGGCTTGTTACATGACATGGACACTGGTGGCCCGACAAGATGGGTAGCACAACCGCCTCTCCCTTGAAGAAGAAGCAATGGCCCGGACTGGGATGCATACACTATCAGAGGGAGATGCCTGCCGGAAAGAGTGCGCGGATGCTTGGAAGACTGGGAAGGGCAGAAGGAAAATCCAGGAGTCACTATCGGCCATGGGTCGTTCCCTGCTTTCGGACGAAGATCTTGGTGATACAAGAAGGGGGGGGGGGGGATGTGATGCTATTAGGTATGTGTTGGGAGAGACCTGAATTGATCGGAACGGCATAGAATCTGGGGCTATCAAAAGATATTATTGGGTAGAGGGAGCAAGGAAGATCAGTGCGAGGGCACGCTTTGGTCGCGTACCTTGCATGACTTCCCTGGACGGGTTGCACCGATGTCTCTGATGTTTGTGTGTCTTTCTTGTCATGTCTTGGGAAGGGCAGTTGATAACGTCAGCGGATGACGGAAAAGCAGAGGCAAGAAGGGAGGTGACGACCAAGAACGAGAACCACGGTTCGGTGCTCTGGAAGCTCCAGGCACCTGGCGTACTGCGTCTCTCCTCGAGGATGGCCCCTGAGCCTGAGTACACCGGAAGAGTGTTTGTCTTTTTTTTTTTTTCATGGCTACCCGATTGATCGAAAGAGGTGCCGGTTATTCAAGGAGTTGGGTACTAATTGATCGGGGGAGAACATCTGGCTGCTGCAGCCATGTGGGGTTATGAGGGAGCACAAGCCCTGGAAATTTATGAGAGAAGAAGGGGCACGACAAGCTTTGTTTCTGGCGTTCAATCCGCACTGTTGGCAATTCGTGCCCTTGTCCTTGGAATGTATTCATTGACCGGCGTGTACTTGCTGCGAGGGCATAAAATCAGGCAGGCTCTCGACCACCTATGGCCAGTATCCCGTACTCGTCTCTTGAATCTGATCTCGAGGAGGGAGATTGGCATTGAGCATCAACCATCCGACGTGGCTATCAATAGCACCAGCCATGTCTCTGTTGCCAGGGTTCAGGGTGTTCGCAAAGGATGCTCAAGGAGAGAAAGGAGAATGGCTCCGCAACGGAGTGACTCAAATGGAGGACGAAGGACAGAGATGAACGGGGGCGACCAAGAGTGAACTGGAATTTGAGGGCGCCAATTGGAGCTACTCGAAGTTAAGCTGGCATAAGCCATCGACGAGCTGTACCTAGGAAAGGGACCTACTTGTATCCGTCCCGTAGAGTACCTCCCTAGGTGCTGGGTAACCCCGGAGTAGGGAGGCGAGATGCAAGTTGATTTGTTGGCTTTGGGTATGTACGAAAGACTGCTCCGTATGCGTAGGGGTCGAAGACCCATATCAAAACCGTCGTCCGAGTTTGAAGCTGCATAAAGCTCCACAACCCTCTCCGTCGAGTCGTCAACAACCAGCAACGTCCACTACTCGGCTCAACATCTACATGTAACCTGTTCAGGAGCGACGGGGCGATAGGTATCATTTAGGTCGTCTTTCTTCCTTGTCCCGTTCCCCATTCGTCCCACGGCCTGCCCCAATATCCATTTCGGGCCCCGTTTCTGCATGACAGCACGATTGTGTTGGAGGAGCCGGTGTTGAGGCAGCACCACCATGTGTCCGTCCTCCCCCCCCCTTCTTCTCTCTCCTTCCCGCTGACATTTTTATACGCTCCCGTTCTTCTGATACATAGCTACGCAAGGAATACAACTAAAGGGGTGATGGTCACCTGTCGTCTCAAGTTTTTGTATAGTTTCATCATCGTCTCTTCTGTGTGCGCGAGTTACATGGACTAGTGTGGCCTCTAATACTCTGTATCATCAGGCGGTTACCATCTAACCTGGATCTCTGCACTAGAACAGCACGCGCGCACGCACAAACGCAGAGATACATACACCCACACCACCAACCGCCCCCTTTTATTTAATTTTATCTCTTCCTTATTAAGTAGTATTATACTTCTTCTTCGTCCCATCATTCACCCACCGCCGTCTCCTGTTTGCTCCCGGTCGTAACCCCCGCCTCTGCCTCTCCTCTGCCGCCCGACCTTGGGCAGACATCCCTCATCTGCTAGCCGGATAGAAGCGTCTTCTGCTTGACTGCTCTCCTCATCCCCCGACGCCGCCTCCATTATCGATCTGTCCCGGGTCGGGTTCTTTGCCCCTCTTCCCTGCCGGTCTCCGGCCGCATCCATCCCGCTGCGCTTGTGGTTTACACTAAACTCGCACCATCCCGGCACTGCAACTTTTCCATCCAGGGGCAAGGGCACATCACCCCTAACTCGAACCTGGTCCAGTCCAGACGTCAACCCCGCCGCTGGCCACCAACCCTCGCTGCCGTTGCTGCCCGTCAGCTCCTACCTTGCTGCTGAGTGCCCAGTGCGCCACCACCCACCACCACCACCTCGAACCCCTCTGCCCAATTCCGTCAGTCAACCTACGCTCGCCTCATCCTTTCCTCTCCCCGACGACACAACATTCGTACACAACGCACAAACGACTTTCTGGGCAAATCTGCACGCGATCCGCCCCCCTCCCTTCTCCCACCATGGCCGAGAAACCCTCAGTCCTCATCATTGGAGGGCTGGGCTACATTGGTCGGTTCCTGGCACGCTACATCCACGAGAATGACCTCGCATTAGAGGTCCGCGTCGTCGACAAAGCACTGCCCCAACTCGCATGGCTGGCTCCCGAGTTCCAGGACGCCTGCGCCGGCACCAAGTTCATGCAGGCCGATGCTAGCAGAGAACGTAAGTGACCCCAACAAAGTTCGACGACGACGACGACGACGACGACGCGATATTGTGCCCCTTTACCTTTAGCTTTTTCCTTTTCATTTTCTGCCCCTCCCCCATCCTCTTTCTCCTGTTAGCCTCCCCTGAGAAGCCGAATCTGCCTGCCGCCACCCCAGACAATCCACCCATGATTACCACTCTTGGCTGACTTTTTTTTTTTTTTTTTTGGCTTTTCTTTCGCCCTCGTGCAGAAGCCCTAGCAAAGATATTTGACCGTCCGGACGGCAAACAATGGGACTATGTCTTCAACTGCGGCGGCGAGACGAGATACTCGCAGGAAGATGAGGTCTACAAGCTGCGTTCTCTTGGCTTGTCGCTTGCCGTGGGCAAAGAAGCCGCCAAGCGCAAGGTCAAGGCCTTTGTCGAGCTCAGTACCGGCATGGTCTACAAGCCCGACTCCTCCCCGAGCAAGGAGAGTGACAAACTGAAGCCCTGGAGTAAGATCGCGGTCTACAAGCTGCAGGCCGAGGAAGAGCTCGCAAAGATTGATGGGTATGTCTCCCACCCAAGACGAGATCTGTCGAGGGTCGATGGGACGTCCCTCACGTTGTCTCGTTGCTGACAGAAGCGTTCAACGTCTAGGTTGAACCTCGTGATCGTTCGGCTAGCACACGTCTACGGGCCTTATGCGTCACAATGGGTTGCAACGGCATTGTGCATGGCCCGCGTCTACCAATATCTCGAGAGCGAAATGAAGTGGCTGTGGGATAAGGGCCTCCGGCAAAACACAGTACATATTCAAGATGCTGTGCGAGCCCTCTGGGCGATCACGACGTGGTACGACAACGGCAAGGACAAATGGGACGTGAAGACCATGGGCAAGGTGCCCACGTTCAATGTCGTCGATAAGGGCGTGACGACGCAGGGTACCATGGCCGAGATTATTGGTGAGGTATTCAAGATTGAGACGGGCTTCCAGGGTCAGCTCATCAGTACCTTTGCGCGTCTCAACATGGACAGCGTCGTCGACGACGTCAACGACGAGCTCATGGGTCCCTGGGCCGAGCTTCTCGAGAAGGCTGGCATCGCGCGACCAGGACCTCTCACGCCCTTCATGGAGAAGGAGCTGTTGAAGGATACCGACCTGAGCATGGATGGCGGCCGCCTGGAGCAAGTCGTGGCCTTCCGGTACGAAAAGCCGAAATTGACCAAGGAGCTGATCGAAGAGGTGATTGAGAGCTACAAGAAGATGAACTGGTGGCCGTGACAGGACGGGCTAGAATCATAAAAGCGCGCAGATGATGAGCTTCGGGCCAGGTTACGAGAACGGGTTGCGGACGCGGTAGAGCACCGCAGTGTCAGTGCATTCTGGAACTTCACTGTGTGGGAGAAGCATTCGAAACCGATGGCGGGGAGCCGGGGCATATGTACAACCAAGATATCCTTTTCCTTTTATTCCTTTTCGTAGCTCCGGCCATATGTATTGGCATATTTTTGAGGGTAGTAATCTACAAGGAAACCAGCCAAGCGCAGTGCATACTGCCGCAATCGATGAGGGCTGAATTGCAGCGCTGAGGCTTCCATTCTTGTGTAAGGTGCTAGAGGCAGGGGACTGCCTGCTCGTCTTCGTCATGAAACATTGGCTGGATTTTCCCTTTCTTTTCTGCCTGCAGGAACGTCACGAACAGCTGCTTCCTAGCTAGGCCCGAGCTGGGATTTTCCTGCTTCTACAGCTTGCCTACCTACCTTTGAGAGCTTGGCCCCGCTGTATCGGGGCAGCTTTCTCGAAGCTTGTCCCTCGGCTGCTGTAGGCGTATACTAGGAATTAGTGAGTCAGGTACACGGCCAGTATTCGTGAGATTGCGAGGTACAGCCCCGAGGGTCCCATCAATCATCGGGTTCGTTGCGCACGACTGAATGGCCTCTGTCTCATTAGGTAGTGACCAGTGTCCGGGCAACTCAAGAACACAATGATCGCTAGCGCTGAAACTCTATTGAGGCTGGATGGCTGGCTGGCCTGGGGCCTCCTGCGAGCTGTCAATACCTGTCGTGGAGCCGACTAGAGAGGAAGGCCTGCAATGGGGACGAACCTGTCTTGCGATGCGATGCCGCGTAGATGGGGTTGTACCGGTAGCAAAATTTGGTGGACAGCGGGAGTGACGATGCATTTCTGGTGTTGGGGAGGACGGGCAAAAGTCGTGTGTTTAGGCCGTCTTATGGAAGAGGTGAAGGGCTACAGAACAAGCATTCAGCTCGCCACAATCTTCATGTGCCAAGCAAGTATGGGTAGGCAGGCACCTGTCTGAACAGGAGATTTACCAAGTTGTGAAAGAATGTAAGGCCAATGCCGTGGGTGACATGTCCCGCTGGATCGTCATGATCAGGATGAAAGACGAGGACCGAGGTCGAGATGGGATTCTTATGATTGGCATGCTTGAGGGGAGCACGAAGAGTGCAGGCGTACCTTCATCTACGTTTTATTTTAGCGCACAGAGAAGCAAATCGACGTATCCGTCATGCATGAGTTGCTAGAGCACTCGGCTAGGCACTCCGTCTGGGGAATGATAGTCAGTGTCCTGCATCAAAGGACTAGAAAAAAAGCTCGCACGGCCGCTTCAGCCTCGGAACCTGCATTTCTGCGGTGACCTCTTCTAGAGTTTCCCGTCTCAACTTCCTGATTAGGATACGACCTCCAGGTCAGGCCTGTGGAACGGTATCAAGCCCAGCATCGTCGTCCGTCAGTTGCGGTAGACATCTGCTGTTCGTGTTGCTACCCAACCTACCCTTGGGCCGGGCTTGGCAGCCTCGTTCAGATTAGGAAACAGCACATGGGATTGGTTTGAAGTCTCACCTCTTACTTCAATGAGGAAAGAGTAATTATGCAAGTATCTCGGTCGGCATACGCGGTGAGACGGATGGATGGTTTCTAGTGGGAGGGGAAATAGAATGCTGACTGCAGTTGCGGTGTGTGGGTGGGTGGTAGCGGGTGGCCGATCGTGGTCCCTCAGGCGCATAGGCAATATCCAAACCAAGGATTTGGCATAGTGGATGGTGTTTTGAGCCTCGGTCGAACACATCAGCATCTGGGCGGTTTGGTGTGCTCTTACAGCTTTCAAGCCGACCGATTCCGAATGAATGAGCTCTCCATCATGTGAAAGGGTAGCAGTGGCAATTGGCAGTGGCCGAGTGGAGGGGCCATGGAGGGGTCGGGGTGCTTCCCCGCCCCGCTTGTCAAAGATGCTCTCCCCAGTCTCAACAATGACCGTACTTGGCTGATCCTAGGTAGGCTGGCCTCAAGGTCACCCTTCCATTATCCGTCCTGTGCCTGACTTGGTGACTGTAACTACCTACCTCACCTATCTTACCTAGGTAGGTAAGATGGGTAGAAATTGACACCCGGGCCTTGCAGCAGCGTATCCTTTTTTGGTGAGGTAGGGTCCTCTGGGCTAGACGCACTCCATTTCGTCTAGAGTCTTGAACACACGTCACTTATTGCTCAGCCCAGCTTCCCACCTCTTGTCCATTCATCCTCACTACCGCCAATCACTTAACCTTAAAACACAGAGCAGAAACGTGGAGGAGCGCGTGCCTGAAACTGACTTCGTACCTGCCTCAAGTGACTTCCTGGTTTGGTGATTCACCTTTTGGCTTGCCGTACTCACCCTGCTACCCAGGCCTATATCTACCCACCTCTTCTGCGTAGGGCTCAAGGCCAATCTTCCACTCTCTCTTCCACCACCCACCCAAGCGAAGGTTTTACCTACCTATACCAACCAAACAACAACTTGGCCACAACATAAGCAGCTGCCTATCTGTCCTTCTACCATTAACCCCTCATACCACAAATCATACGCACTCACGTGTCTCAACACAATGGCTGCCCCTGCAACAAAGACGATCGCCGACCTGTCTGGAAAGTGGGTCATGGTAAGTTCAACTGCTTCTTGCCATGAAACTCTCATTTCCATGCGACGAGTGGTTACAACAAGCTAACATTCTCTCACAGAACAAGACCCTTTCTGACTCCCCCGAACCGGCCCTCGCCCTCCAGGGCATCGGCTGGATGACGCGCAAGGCCGTCGGCCTAGCCACCGTCACCCTCGACGTTAAGCAGTACACCGCGCCGCCTTCCCCTCCCGGCGAGGGCACTGAGCCCGTAACCCACATCGACATTGACCAATTCGCCACGGCAGGTCTCAAGGGCACCTCGGAGAAGCGCTGCCTCGATTTCGAGTTCCGCGAGCACTCGGACTGGATGTTCGGCACTGTCCGCGGCCAGAGCAAGTGGATGAGCCTCGAGGAGATTGAGGACGAATTTCTCAAGAAGGGCTGGCTCAGTGGCGAGGCCGAGGCCACGGGCCCCGACGGCAAGAGCTACGTCTACAGCCACGTCGAGAGCATTGACAACGGCTGGACCGCCACGCAGATCTGGGGCTTCCAGACGGTCAAAGGCGAGAGACGCTACACGCGCAATGTCCTCGTTCAAAAGGGCGGCAAGAGAGTCGAGATCCGCCTCGTCTACGACTGGCTCCCTTAGATACATGCATTGCCCAGGAGTGGCTGCACTGAATGCGGTGGCTCGGGATGGATGGATTCGTCTTAGTTATGCTTGGATGACTGGGATAGTTGCTGCTGTGCTATGCACATACGACGAGAGGAGTGGCTTTCGCACCCGCGCACGAGGCTAATGACGCCGTCGCACACATGATTGCGACGTCTCCGACCAGGAGTAGACTTTGAGAGCATGAATACCAATTGAACCCGTCTCGGAACGCCTACTGCCCGTCTGTGATGAATTATGCGCAGCCGCGTATAACGGCAGAGCAATGGGGAATCGTCTGCCTCTCTCCAGCCATCGTCCCCAATGCTTTTCTTGCTTCACGCGCACCTCCAACGCCTGACTTGATGCTGCCAACCTCTGCCATTCCGTCGTCGCCCGAGTGGAGAGCTCGTTTTGTTACCATTGCCGACTTATCAAGCCGCTCTTTCACTCAAGCAAATACCGCATTTCCTTCGTTACTCGTTCCCTAAAGACGTCTTCATGCCGGTCTCCTCTTGACGAACTCCTCCAGATCCTGCACCGTGGCGACGCCCAGCACGAACCTCCTCTTTTCGTCCGTGATGACGGCGAAGTGGCTCTTGCGGCCCTCGACGCCGTCGCCTTCGAAGAATGCCTCGAGCTCCTCCAGCGGGGTCTGCATGGTGATGACGCGGTACTTGCGCCCCTTGCGCTGGAACCGGACCATGGCCTTGGAAAGCGGGTCGGAGGGCGAGACCTTGCCGGCGTCGAGCAGGGCCTGGAGGTGCGGGATGGCGAGGTAGCCGACGAGGGCGCGGTGGGCATCGACGACTGTCAAGTGAGTGTAGTCGCGCTCAAAGGCCGACATGAGGGCATGGGAGATGGGGTCGGTCGGGGTGAGGGAGAGCGCGGCCGGGGGGTCGATGTCTTCTATGGTGGCCTGTTGAAAGAGAGAAGCGGGATGCAACGTTAGCTAGGCGTTCCTTTGGGGAGGATGACCAAGGTGAGAAAGGGAAGACGTACACCGCGGTAGCGAGAGGACCATTTGGAGACGTAGGGGGTGGAAGCGTCGCTGGTTTGCGACGTGGACGCCGCGGCGGCGGTGGGATTGGGAGCCAGGGCCGCCATTGTTGAATGCTACGTTTGGGGGAGGCGCGGGTCGGTAATGTGTATGTTTTGGCAAGGCTGTGAGCCTTTCGCAGGTTCGACTGGTGGTTATCGTACGTATCGCGGGGTTCTGCTCGGAGGGGCGGTGTTGACAGGGCTGAAAGATTTGGCGGGACGGGACCTGAGTGTCTTGGGCGGTAATGTGGTTTGCTCACGGACGGCGCCGCGGGGCGGCCGCTAAGTGCGAATTTGATGTCGCCGGGTGGGTGTGCACGGACCACATACCCGCCCAGTCCGTCATCCAGCCAGGTTCGCAACGGCTGCTCTCACTCACCTCGCTGAGCTGCACCGAAAGTCCAAGCTTTGGCTCTTCACCGACACTGAACGCCTCTCCACCCAGCAACGCCAACGACAGGGCATCGAACGAGAGTGATTCTGGAGAGAGAGATAGCTTGGTGTTTCGACTGAAGGGTTCGAAGTTAGCATGGCCGTGCGTGACCCGTTCACAACGAGTTCAATACATATATTGATTCTGCAAAACAAGCGAGTGTTTGAAAACTCAGTCCATGAACCTTCATGCCTCGCCGGCTAGCGACTTTGTTCCCTCCGTAAGATCCGGGACATGAGCGGCAACAAGCCGCTATCCGCGATAACAGTTGTCAGTATCCGTATGAAATCCCTTGACCCCCTTATCCATATCGGCTATCCGTACTGCTAGGCAGCTCCCCCACTCCGTTTTCCCCGTACGTGCCCCCTTATCCACTTCTGATGTCACTCCTGCGTCTAGTGCATTTCCGGCTAGCTCCAACTGTTCTGCCCAGAGACAGCCACGGCCTGCACGACAGCTCGATGGACGAGGTACTGGCAACATCCGGGTGACGCCTAGTCCAGCCATCCGAACCAATATTCTCTTGCCGTCTTCCTCCTGAGCCTCCCGTCCAGTCACCTTGTAGGGCGCCTTTCCCCAATAGTACGCAGGAGATAACAAACCTGCTTCATGGCATCTACTCCTTCTCCTGCTGCATCCTCTCTCTTGTGCGCGTGAATGTCGGACACATAAGTTTGCGACCTCATTTTCCCTGCCTTAGCACAACTCGTGAGCCAATCTACTCTGGTTCCCCTTAGGAATTGCCAGTCCAGCCTCAAGGGTGTCCAGCTGCTCCTACGCTGCAAACGGCCATTCCTGTCGCGTGACACTCAACCCCCTCTCGCCTCATTCTTTGAGCCAGAGTCGATCTCAGCTCGTCACCTCGGTGAGCGAAACCAGCGTCTCCAAATTGTCCCTTACCCCGTCATCGCAACATTGCTTCTTCTATCCTGCGCCGTGTTGGAGCTCTAGTCACCATCGCGAAACCCAACTGCGCGCCCAGTCCCTTATCCCGAGGCCAATCACTCGACACCAACTGCCCAACCATAGATAGATATACTGGTATCTCGAACTGACATCTCCATCAAAAACAGCGTCATCACTCGCGATATCCAATCGGTCCCGACGAAGCAGTGTTCCGGCCATGTCGTCCCTCTTCCCGCGAACCGACACCCTCAAGGGCTGTTTCTCCTCGCCCATCTCAGCCACTGAAGATGCCGGGGTGCCCTTCCGCCGCCGACAGCAGCGGCAGAGACCCTCGCGCTACCAAGCCCGCCCGGAGCTCTACGGTGCCTTCTCTACCATCGATGACGTGAAGGGAAAGGCGAAGCAACTCAGCGCCGAGGCCACCGCCGAGTTCGACAGAGCCAGCGCGAAGGCCCAATCCGCCGCCGGCGGCAAGATCGAGCTGTACTCGGGCAAATACTACGCCGCCTGCACCGTCGGCGGCCTCCTGGCTTGTGTGAGTTGTTGGAAATCCCAAAAGACGCCGCGGGGAACGTCGTCGTCGATTAACACCGCGACAGGGGCTCACCCATACTGCAGTGACGCCACTTGATCTCGTAAAGGTACGGCGCCAGGTAGACAGCAAGTTGTACACGGGCAACTTCCAGGCGTGGGGCAAGATATTCAGATCGGAGGGTCTCCGCGGCATCATGACCGGCTGGGGTCCGACCTTCTGGGGTTACTCGGCGCAGGGCGCATGCAAATACGGCTTGTAAGTCCAACGCCACATCGGTCAAGGGGCATCTCGTCTAGTGTGCGAACCGGCCCGCGTCGAACGGCTTGCTGACATGCTACAAGCTACGAATACTTCAAGAGGCAGTACTCTGTCCTCGCGGGTCCCGAGAACGCCGAAAAGTACAAAACACTTCTCTTCCTCTCGGCCTCGGCCTCGGCCGAGTTCCTTGCCGACATCGCGCTCTGCCCCTTCGAGGCCGTCAAGGTCCGGATGCAGGGCGGCATTCCCTCCCCTTACAAGGGCACCCTCGACGGTTTCAGCAAAGTCACGGCCAAAGAGGGCGTGGCTGGCTTGTACAAGGGGCTGTACCCGCTCTGGGGCCGCCAGATCCCCTACACCATGATGAAGTTCGCCTCCTTCGAGACTATTGTCGAGATGATCTACCACCGCCTCCCCGGACAGAAGAGCGACTACAGCAAGGCCACGCAGACGGGTGTCTCCTTCGTTGGCGGCTACCTTGCGGGCATTCTCTGCGCCATTGTCTCCCACCCGGCTGACGTCATGGTTAGCAAGCTCAACGCGAACCGCCAGCAGGGCGAAGCGTTTGGCGCCGCCGTCGGGCGCATCTACAAGGACATTGGCTTCGGCGGCCTCTGGAACGGCCTGCCCGTCCGAATCGTTATGATCGGTACCCTCACCGGTCTCCAGTGGATGATCTACGTGAGTTGATGCCTGTTGTTTGCCGTTGTTGTTGTTGTTGTTGTTGTTGTTGTTGTTGTTGTTGTTGTTGTTGTTGTTGTTGTTGTTGTTGTTGTTGTTGTTNNACACGTATCTGGTTAGCCTGGATGGAACGAGTGAGCTAGATGGATCAATGACCGTCGCCAATCGCTGGTAAAGGACGGGGTTATGACACCGGGTCGGAGGGGTTCTCCCTGGCCATAGTAAAGCACTTGTAGTCATCGTCTACGTCGCAAGCGAGACGAAGTTTTATCATTCAGTTCTAAAGTGGCAAGTTCGATGTCATGGTAGATCTCGTGCCCCTTCCGAGAGAACACACTGTGCCCCGAGTTCGTGAGTGAAGACAGGCTGCTCATCGTGCACGTGGTTCCACCAGACACCTCTTCTTCTTTCTGTTGTTGTTGTTGTTGTTATCATTGTTGTCTGAGCGTCGCTCGTCCTACCTGGCCCCGAAATTGTCAGGTCCCAGACGAACCAAAAGGAACAGCAGAGGGACCGGCGGGGACGGAAGAAACGGGTGTTGTGGTAAGCCATCCCACGCAGCCGTCCCGTCCACGCGCGATTCTCAGGGGACAGGCCCGGTCTGTATCATCACTCTGAATCCAGTGACATAGCCCGTCCTCTTAACGATGCTCTATTCCATGGGCGTATAACTCGAACTTACAGAGTAGCGATCGAGATTTGTGGTTCTACATCCACAAATCGATCATCAGACTTGACAACGGACAAAGTAACGGGCTCACTGGCATCGGGAACAAATAGGTACGCTTGACTGCATTCTTTCTGGGCTCCCATCTCAGTGTCCATATCATTACCCGACTCTGCAATTGTCTCTGTCCATTCCAAATGGAGCTATCGGGTAAAGCAGAGAACACGACAGGTAACGGAAGATCGGGCAAGGTATGCGAATGATGACAGGTTGGTTGCAGCCGTGCTCCCGCTGGAAATGCAATGCGTGCTAATGATGTTGGAATCTGGTCTCTTCCCCCAGTTCCCCCAGTAGGGTAGGCATGGGCTAGTACGGAGGCGACTTCTTCCATTCCCGACGACCTGACTATTCATATAGCGTTGGCAACAACTCCATAAATCACGGTCCGATGGAGGAGTTGCGTCTGCCGGCATCTCATCGTGATCCCCAAGCGTGGCCGGCAAAGTTAAACTTCTGGTTTAGGGTTGTCTCGAAGTCGCTAGGAAGAAACCAGAAAGCTGGGGATAGCAAAGACTGAGAAGGCAGTTTTGTCATGGGTACAGTTCGACATTTCGTGTGTCGATGCAACGCTTGGCGAGATTTGCCATGATGCGTTGGGTTGTCCCGGACGCCGGCGACGCCGGAGCGGCACCCATTCCCTCTCCGCCTTTCGACGACGGAGCCGCCCGGAATATAGCGCAGACAGCGTCCCGGCAGTCTAGTACCGGGAATTGGCTAGTCAGTATTAATTCTGGCCTCAAACAACCCTGCTCCCAGAAAGGGTCGAGGCCAGTGCATGTACAGTGACTGTCCACACCGCTTGGTCATCCTCAGGAGGTTGCATCTGCTCGGGAAGACGGAGAAACACGCATATTGCCATGCTACCGTTTCACCAAGCACACAGTGGTTAGGGAGCAGTGAATGAAACAACACCGAGGAATGCAGGACATGACGCCAGTTTCTTCCAGAAGTTCAAGAGAATCAATTGCGGTTGTGGGCGGGTTTGTTGGATGCTGAAGGAGTGCGGGTGTTTCTGGCGGCGGCACTCACAAGTCGTCTGTTAGTGTACATTGGAGAGGCTAGTTTAGCGGGCTTGGCGAAGACGAGCGGTGGCTTGTGTCGGGCGTCCTCCATCCATCTCGGGCCATGTTCCCCGAAGCCGATACAGGGGGAAAGATTATGTCTTTGGGGGATTCTTGTCAAACGGAAACGCGGGGACATTCAGCATATCAATCTTCTCCCATGGAAGATAATTGTCCGACAGCGGAGTTGTTGAGGCGTGCTGAGGGGTTGCCACGGTATCGGAGATCTGAGGATGAGCCATGAAGAAGTGGTTTCGATCGGACATGGGTGCGACGAAGGTGCGATGAAGCGAATGGATAAAATGGACACGGTGACGATTGGTGGTAGGGTGAATTGGACACTTTGTTGGTGTCGAGCGGATATCCCCCGCATGGATGCTGGCCGCACTGCAAATAGCGTTCCCCAGGCCTGCCTTTTTGTTTGGAGGGACATGCTGGAACAAAGGCGGGGCAAAGCAGCAGCAGCAGCAGCAGCAGCAGGCCAGCAGCAGGTCGACGGAGCTCATCTCCACTGCTCAATGAACGACTCGGCGAATGGGCTTGGGTCCGGCAGCGTGGATGAAGGTAGCAACGGTGTCGCCCGTAAGCAGCCAGAGACGGAATTGAACCAGTAGTGTCGATCCACTGGTCTTTTCGCACTAACTGTAATGCAACAAAGTCTTTTGGGTTGGCCGCACAGCATCACCGAGGGATCCAACACGGAGAGGCTTGTCTGGAGGTTGCAGGTGGCGGTAGTGTGGCTACTGGCATGACCCAACCTGACAGGTCGACCGCTTGTCGACGGGTGTATGTCTTATCCGTCCTTGTCGCAGTGAATCTGCCATCTCCAAGCAACAAGACGGGTCTGGTTGCGTTACGCTGCGCTGCGTCGAGTCGCAACTCGCAATCAGAGGAGGTGGTGCCCTGGTGCGAGACGCACGGTCTTGGGGTATGCCTATGAGATAGGAAACGGGCAACATTGAGAGGGGAAAAGTAGACGAGCCAGCACGGGGAATTCGGGGTTCCGGGTTGCCGGCCGTGTCAATAGAAGGTCGCAGAGTGCCCATCCAGGACAATGCTCGTCTCATCGGTCGTCACCAACACCAAAGTCTGCAGCACCAACGACCGAAAACGCCTTTTTGTCCGGGGGTTGCGGAGGGGCGCTGCTGGACTGCGTAGTGTCTAGGAATATGGATGTGGAGGCCGCGCCGGGTGGGTTTTCCCACCAAATAGAAGGGCGTGGAGGGTGCCCGCTCTCGTACCCGATTGAGCGTTGGCTAGGTTTGGCGGTTGGGAAGTGAAAAGGCGGGTTGACTGACCAGCAGCGAAGTGATTGAGGGACGTGTTGTTACCCTGGAGTGGTGGGCGTTTGGGCGTTTGGATGATTAGTTGAGCAGAGTTCCAGATACTCATCATGACCACACGACCTCGGAGACCTGCCGGGTTAGGACACCTAGCACAGCGCGAGGGACTTTCGGCCCCCACGTAGCGCGTAAGGCACTTCTGGTTGGTGCTGCTGTGCCGCGAAACGCCACAGGTGCTCAGACAAGAAAGTGACGGGAGACTAAGACTAAGACTTAGAGGGAGAGCAAGAGGCTGCGGCGAAGATGGCTTGTGGTCGTCTGTTCTTAAGAGCTAGGGGTTGAAGTCAAAAGCAAAGGCACACTGAGCGCGGATCTGCCTTGGTCTAATTAGCCGTTGAGGTGTAAACGGGTTGTGTGTTGTTCGTGTCCGGCTCAGGACAAAGAGACAAAGCAGCCCCAGCAGGACAGCGTTCCAATCTTGTAACGGCCAGCGGCGTCGGGGCAGCAGCGAAAAACAACCAATCGTTAGAGCCTGGCAGCAATACCATACCAGGCCGGGCGAAGACGCAGGTCGGATACCTTGACCTGCTGGAATCAATAGATCCGTGGAGGTACGTTCCACGGACACGCTGGTATCTATTCGTACATGCGGTCAGGTACCTAAGCCGGTACTGACTGACGTTAACCTTATTCCAAGTATTTCCCATCAGCAAGTACTAGAAATTCATGGACCGGACTTGGCTTGGGTCTCGTTTGATTCTTTAACACGTCTGCGTTCACTTCCACTTCCACTTCCACTTCTACTTCCACTTCCACTTCTACTTCTACTTCTACTTCTACTTCTACTTCTACTACTACTTCTACTCCTACTCCTACTCCTACTCCCACTCCCACTCCCACTCCCACTCCCACTCCCACTCCCGTTTCCATGTCCGCCTTCGCTCTGTGTAGGCTGGTGGCTGGAGGTTGGAGGCTGGAGGGAGGCTGGCTAGACGAACCGCGACCGGAGAATCGACAGGGACTTGCTGCACCTCGTCACTCTCGTGTGCCCTTCTGCGGGTAAAAGTGCGGAGAGGCGAGCGCATGGCAGGCTGTTATGTGCTCCGTGCCTTGCTCGATGTTGGTCAGCAAGGCGGGTAAGTGGAGCTGGCTGGGAAAGGCGGGCCACTTGCACGGTACTACGTATGGATCAGTTTGGTTCTATCTGCAACTGTATGTAACTCTACCTTCTGTAGTCTGTTGCAGAGCGGTGCTCCACGAGCACCTCCCCCTCGCCCTATCGTGGAACATTGGATGAAAGGCGGTTCTGCATGCTGCTGTATCGGTACGAAGGCTAGACGCCCACGAGGAATGGATATGGCTGACGCACAAATGTGTGCGGTCGAACCAAGGCATAGGTTCCTGGGGACTGGCAGGATAAACAAGCCACTAGGGTTCGGACTTGACCAAGGATGGTGGAGGAGCCATGATGGTACACATACATGGAGCTGGCGAGACGGTCGCTATCGGCGAGACGGTCGCTATCGGCGAGACGGCGGTTCGTCCACTCGCCGTGGCGCCACCAACAATTGTCGGGCAACCCAGCATAGAAGGTCAGAGAGTCGCAGCACGGTTCGTTATTTCCGTCAGATTGTGCCGTTCTGTGCAAAGTATCCGTACAGATATCCGTAACTTGATTGATTGAACGGAGGCCAGATCTGCGTGGTTCCCCCACTGCCACCCGTTGGCAGCAGTGTCCAGCCTCTTTGGGGCTGGTATGCCCTGCCACACCTCTGCCCCTCCTCCTATTTCCTCTGCACTACTACGTAGTAGGCTCTCGCCCTCCGGGTCTTCCTTCTTGCTTCTCCTTACCCGTCCCCAAATGCGCCAGGGAAAGGAAGGGAAGAAAGGCCAAACTTGCTCCAGTCTCCATGCCACCCCCCTGTCGAGAACCCCATGCCTGGCCTGTCTAGCCCTGCACTTGCTCTGTGAGCTAGGCCCCTTCTGTGCTCTGCAACCCTTCGATTCCTTCCGCCTTCCCTCCACTGACACCGTCGACTTGTGGGTTGCCTGGGTGGGACACTCTCGTCGTCGGTGCCTTCCCCCACCGCTTACAGCCGGCCATTCCCAAGTGTCCCAAGTGACCTTCTTTTCGTGCCTGCCTACCTACGAATACCTACCTAACCTAGGTATCCGTACAGGCTACGGATACAATGGTGCCTCGCCTGCTTACGCGCAGTCGCCAGCCCTTTCCTCTGCCTGGCCCTGTCTGTGAGAATGTCCGCGTCCGCGTCTGCGTCTGTCCTGCCTGTCGCTATCGCTGTGTCGCCGTCGCTGTCCAGCACCCACACTGTCGCGCTTCTCCAACTGTCCAATCCCGTCTCGTCTTTGCTTCCCAACCCACAAACTCGCCTCCATCCTGCTGCTCCTTGCTACCCTCGCCCATCAACCCCAGGACCCCAGGTCTAGAGTCCAAATCCCTCTCGCTCGCTACATTCTCGATTTGTGGCCCGGCTGCTACGCCTCTCGTTGCCTTCTTTCTCCCCTTCCTCCCCTTCCTCCCCTCCCTCCCACATCTTCTCGTCCTCTCTCTCTCTCTGCTTGCCAACACGGCCTGGTCCCATCTCTGTGTCCTGGCAAATGCTGCTTCAACCGCCGCCGGCATCCAATCTCCCCTGACATATCCTGTTCTCTCCATCGTCAGTCCTGCCACAGACCACCCGCAACTTCAGCCGAATCACCGAGGGAACGACCCCTACTTCTCCTGCGCCACAATCGCGCGCATCGCCTGCAATACATCATATCACATCTCCCCGCACTTCATTCGACGTTATATCGCCCGCCGACGGTCCAATTGCCCACCGCATGGTTGTCTTCGCTCTCTCTGCCCGGCTGCCGTGAGCTTGTCTCGCGCAGATACCACCTGACAAGACTCGATCCCGGCCTCCGTTCCCATTCACCTCTGACGGGAGTCGCCAGCATGGCCGGCTTCTTTAACAAACTCAAGAGTGCGGGAAATGTGCGTGACCCCCCTCAGCAGCCCTGAATCCGTCCCCCCGATCCTGCCCATTGATGATGTCCTTCTTACCGATCCTGCTGTTATCTACGCGACGCCATTGCTGATACAGGGACCACGCCGCCTAGACCACCTCGAGCCCTACGAGCAAAGATGCGCCGAGCAAGAAGGTCAAGGAAGAGCCGGCGCCAGAGCTCACTCCTTTGGAGAAGATGCTGCAGAATGCCGGGCCCTTGAGAGAAGATGGCACCGACAAGTTCTTCGGCCTCGAGAATGTAAGTCTTCGAAGCCACTCCCGGTGCGGAACCCGCATTCCCGAGACACTGATTGCTAATCCGCCGTCTAGTTTGGCAATACCTGGTATGCCGCTCGGTCGCTATCTTCTGCTCCTGCCTACTGACTTTTCGCAGCTACTGCAACTCGATCGTCCAGGCACTGTTCTACTCAGAATCCTTCCGTGATCATGTTATCAAGTACCCGCTACTGTCACCTTCCGATACCCCGAACGGAACACGACCGAAGGTTAACGTGACGATCCGGCCGCCCGTCGCGAAAGACCCCCCGAATACACCAGGAGCGAAGCAGAAGGGCCTCAGTGCCTCGGAATCGATGAAGCGCAGGCAGGCTATAACCGCGGGAATGCCCCCTCCTGGCGCGCCAGGTATTCGCCCCGAGGACAAGCCTGATTCACCGGAATACAAGAAGAAGCATGCCATGATCAAGGGCCCGATTCTCGAGTTGGCGCAAGAGAACCCGTCTGCGTACGGCATGGAGGAGTGTACCTTCACCGGGCTCAAGGATATTTTCCAGGCCCTGATCGAGAGCAACACCAGGACGGGTGTCCTTAGCCCACAACGGTTCCTAGAAATCTTTAAGCGAGACAACGAGATGTTCCGAAACTCGATGCACCAGGATGCTCACGAATTCTACGGCCTCGTCCTCAATGATGTCATCTCCAACGTGGAGGCAAATGCCAAACGCGCCCAGGAGCGGGAAGCCGAGAACAGAGATGGCCTGGTTCAGTCCGTGGAAAATGCTCTCGGTGCCGCGAACCTAATGAGCCGGCCAGCGAATGGAATGGGCTCGCCAGGAACTGGCTGGGTCCACGACATCTTTGAGGGTGTTTTGACGTCAGAAACGAAGTGCCTCACCTGCGAAACGGCTTCGCAACGAGATGAAACGTTTCTGGACTTGTCCATCGACTTGGAAGAACACTCATCGGTAACATCTTGCCTCCGCAAGTTTTCGGCTGAAGAGATGTTGTGCGAGCGCAACAAATTTCATTGCGATCACTGCGGTGGACTTCAAGAGGCTGAAAAGCGAATGAAGATCAAGCGGTTACCAAAGGTTCTCGCGCTGCACCTAAAGCGTTTTAAGTACACCGAGGATTACAGTCGGTTACAGAAGCTCTTTCACCGCGTCGTGTATCCATACCATCTACGCATGTTCAACACCACCGACGACGCAGAAGACCCTGACCGCCTGTATGAGTTGTACGCCGTCGTCGTTCACATTGGTGGAAACGCATACCATGGCCACTACGTCTCGGTCATCAAAACTAAAGACAGGGGCTGGGTTCTCTTCGACGATGAGATGGTGGAGCCGGTTGACAAGCACTTTGTTCGGAACTTCTTCGGCGACAAGCCTGGCATGGCTTGTGCCTACGTCTTGTTTTACCAAGAAACCACTTTCGAAAAGGTACAGGCTGAGATGGAGGCTGAGGGCCTGGAGGAGGTAAAGATCGCCAGCGAAGCCGCCAACGTCGCCCATGAGAACGGACAGCCAAACGGCACAAACGGCACAACTCCCCTTTCGAAACAATCTACGCAACCCATTAGTCCGATCGAGGAACGTGAGCCGCTCCCGAGTCTCGTGCACGCGCAGACAGCTCCCGTCAAGGTGGACGCTCCATCCCCAGAGAAGCTTCTTCCAACGATCGAGACGGCCGCTATTCCTACGGCTTCTACGATTCCCGCCAACATCATCAGATCCAACACAGCGGCGAAGACGGAAAAGTCCAAGGACGACAAGAAGCGCGAGAAGAAGGAGCAGGAGGCCGCGGAGAAGGCGCGGAAGCAAGCCGAGAAAGACAAGGCGAAGCAGGAAGAGAAACAACAGAGAGAGAACATGGCTAGGAGAAGGGATGCCTACCAGCGAGAGCAAGAAGAGTTGCGCAAAGCAATCGAAGCCAGCAAGAAATCTGCGCATGACGATACCAAGAAGAAGGATTCGTCCAGCTCAGGTGGATTCCTCAACCGGTCCAGCCGGGCAAGCAAATCGATGAGTAAGAAGAGTTTCGGATTCCTGAGCAAAGACAAGGACAAGGGCGAATCGCATCAACCGTCGGAGAACGGTCACAACGGCTCCGAAGGATCAACAAGCCAGCCAGACAAACCCAAGGAGTTAAAGGAACGATTCAGTTTCAATCTTGGCAGGAAGAAGAGCGGCAACTTGCTCTCATGAAGCGGCGCACGGCGTCGTCATGATTCATTAAGGATGGAATTTCGTTTCGGTATACTCTGCAGTACATACATTCTTAAAAAAAAGTGGGAGGAGTCGGGAGTCCTGTCCGATGGACATGGCATATGGCCGACACTGGCACGGTTTGTCGTCTCCGGGTACATGAGGAACTTCCAAGGGGCGGAGAGACGACTCTTAGCGCAAGCAGATACCCGAGCATGGTGCGGTTTGCTTGGATAACAGTTTTCACTTAATGATGGCAAGAAGGACACGTGTGATGATGGCGTCTTGAGCGGCAGTTCCCCACTGGCGGCTTGTCGTTTGTACGATAGCATAGGAAATCGAGAGCAAAACCGCTTTCGAGAGCCCACGCTCGCTTTAAATATTTGAAAAACATTTGAAGCGTTGCCCCGCCCGAGGTTGAGACGTTGACATTAATCCACGTCGCCAGTGAACTGTATATTTGCTGGACGCCTGATGCCCAGCCCACAAACCCAACCCACATTCGATTTTCAGTCCTCAACGCCGGTCTCATTACCATAATGCCATGTTGCAGAAAGGTGCTACAAGCCATGCATATTTTAAATCTTTCTCGAACCAAGAGGAGAAGCAGCTCCCACCAATCTTTCCCCGTTCTGTTCACGCGCCTCTAGCCGAGGATGAGTTCATAGAAAATTATGAGGGTGTTGATTGCGATTAACGGTACTACATGAGGTTGTCAGCAAGGGAACTGACGAGGTCGCGCGCTTGAGATGGGCATTAGAGGGGAGGGTGGTCATCGTCCCAGACTTACTTCTCATAAGGGTCCGTACGCTGGCGATCAGGTTGATGATCTTTGCCTTGACGCTGGCGTCGGTGCTTGCGCCAAATGTCGGGTCGTAGGAGGAGGGGGAGAGGTTGACTGTTGGGCGCAGTTATTAGTAGGGGGTTCGTCCGGGTATGGGGTCGTAGATCCAAGTGGTGAGGGAGGTGGGGTTCTTCATACTGCGTGCGAGGAATCGGTCTTCTGAGAGGACGGCAATGGCATTGATAAGGAGGACGGCAACTAGACGTAGTGTGTCAGTACTCTGGCAGTGTTTGAGTTGGCTCTACAAGGGAAGGAAGACAGACTGTAGAGGAAGTTCCCTAGGATGTACATCTTGACTGGTTTGTCGGCAAACGCCTGTTGGGCACTATGAAGAAGCAGGCGTTTGGTTTGTCAAGCTGGGTCGGATTGCGGTGGCCCAGGTGGGGGGCGGTTGAATCTGGCTGGGCTTGTGCTTATCAAAACGAAGCACTGCAGAACTAAAGCCAGATGGTGATAATACGTTTAGAGTGGTTGCGTTGCGCTGTCCAGAGCTTTGGAGGGGTACGTTGATCCGTTCCGAGGATCCCTGCATTGACTGTTCAGGCTTGGAGCTGAGCTGTTTGTCACTGTGTCCACTACCTACCGAGATTAGCAGCATTGGATTCGCAGATACTGTGTGGCCGTGCACGGACGCTCAGAGCTCACTTTCTTAATGGCATTGGCAGGCACGAGACGCCAGCTTACACTTGCTCTGAGTGAAAAAGGAAAATTGTGTGAAGAAGATACCTGATCTTAAAGTCATGAGGTGAGGAGCACAGGGCCAACCTGTTTCACAAGTCCCAGACCTTCCCGCTGCTTCTTTTCCTTCTGTTCCACTCCTTCTTCTCGTTCTGCAATGAGATAAGACATTCAAGATCCCCTTTCTCTTGCGGCGCATCCTTTTATCTTCCCACTCTTGATGCCTTCACTCACTCGCCCACAATGAAGCTCCCAGGTAAACATCGAATTGCACACCCTCTCTCATCTCAAAAGCTTCCTTTTTAAATACCAACTGACACCTCCCACAGATATTGCTCTCCTGGGCCTCATACCCGCCCTCATTACGCTCCATCTCCTCGTCGCCCAAGACACAAAAGTTGAGGAGTCCTTCAATATTCAAGCCACCCACGACGTCCTCATCTACGGCACCCCCACACATGATGTTGCTGCCCGCCTGCGTGCCACCTACGACCATTTTGAGTTTCCCGGCGCCGTACCTCGGACGTTTGTCGGACCCGTCCTCCTCGCCGGTCTCGGCGGGCCCGTCGTCAACCTGGTTGGCTTCCGCCACGCCCAGCTCGTCGTCCGCGCGCTCCTGGGGCTCGCCAATGCCGCTGCGCTGCTGGTTTTCGCGAGAAGCCTAGCCAAGGGGCTGGGGACGGGCGTGACGAGGTGGTGGGTTCTGTTGCTGGCGGGCCAGTTTCATGTCATGTTTTACGCTTCTAGGACGTTGCCCAACATGTTTGCCTTTGCCTTGAGTGAGTAACTTTTACCCCTTTTTCTCAATGAGTCTCTAGTTGTCTCTTCCCCTTTCTCGTCCCCTTTCTTTCTCTTCCTCTCGAAAGAACAAGAACACTTACACCAACCCAGCAACGCTTGCCTCGGCAAACCTTCTCCCCTCCCCATCTTCCAAATCTCACTCCGCGCGCCTCCGCGTCTCGATCTCTCTCCTCGTCTTTGCCGCCGCAATCTTCCGCTCCGAAGTCGCCCTCCTCCTAGCGACCACGAGTCTCTACCTTCTCCTTACGCACCAGATTACGATACCCCGCCTCATCCGCCCCTTTCTGATCTCCTTCGCCGTCGCCCTCGCCGTCTCCGTGCCCCTCGACTCCTACTTCTGGCAGAAACCTCTTTGGCCCGAGCTCTGGGGCTTCTACTACAACGCCGTCCTCGGCTCTTCATCCGACTGGGGGGTTTCTCCATGGCACTACTACTTCTCTTCAGTGTTGCCGCGTCTGCTCGTCAACCCCCTGACTTTCCTTCTCCTGATCCCGTTGGCTCTCTCTCACCCAGCAACGTCCCGGATAGCTGCCGGCCTCGTGGTGCCCCCGCTCCTTTTCATCGTAATCTACTCTTTCCAGCCCCACAAAGAAGCCCGCTTCATCTTCTACGCCATTCCACCCCTGACCGCCGCCGCCGCTCTGGGCGCAAACCACATCTTCACGCGCCGCTCCAAAACCCTCCTATATGCTCTCGTCTCGGTCGCCCTTGTGATCAGCGTCATTGCCTCCATCGCCGCCTCGACTGGCATGCTCCTCCTCTCCTCACTAAACTACCCCGGCGGCGACGCCCTCTACCAACTGCACACTCTCGTTGCTTCCGACCCCTTGAGCAGCGGCGGCTCCGTCACCTCGGTCCACACTGACGTCCTCAGCTGCATGACGGGCGTCACCCTCTTCAATCAGAACCCCGCCGGCTTGCCCAAGAACTCGCATGCCCGCGCCCTCGAGGCCTTTCTCCGGGACGGCGCCCCCGCCTCGGCGATGCCATGGGGCCCAATTCTCACGTTCGACAAGACAGAGGACAAGGTCGTCCTTGCCGACCCGGCGTTCTGGTCCCGCTTCGACTACGTCCTCGCCGAGGACCCGGCCTCTATCAGGGGTGGCCAATGGGAGACGGTTGGCTTCGTGCAGGGCTACGCCGGCGTTGAGATTTTGCGGCCCGGGTCCGGGTCCCCGTATGGAGGCGGCGGTGACGAGGAGGAAGGAGAGGGAAAGGTCCTGGGCCGCGGTCTCGTGGTCAAGCGGGTTCGGGACTTGGTCCGCGGTTTGACGGGTGGCTGGTGGGTCGGGCCGCGCATGGAGCCGCGGATCCGGATCCTGAGGCGGATCAAAGACGCCGGCGCCGGTGCGCGGATCGTCTCCCAGTAGTTGGTTATGGAGACTTTGTCCAGCACATGAGAACACGCAGGTTTAAGGCGACTAGGTAGCAGAGTATATATACCGTTGCACCAATCAAATGCAAGGTCTCCAGGAACTCGTTGGCAATCTGTCCGTGCAACGTATCATCATCGTCAAAAATTAGCTAGACGAACGGACAAAGCTCACTCACTGCGACAGGGGTCGGAGGTTTGAGGTACCAGGGGTAGGGCATGTTTTCAATCATTCCATCTACCGCGCAATGTGCTCCGGCTCCGGGCGACAACCCAAGCAAACACTATCCTACCATGAGGTCACATCAGGATGTAGCCTCATTCATTGCATTTGCGCTGCGGCCTCCACCGCCTACACGCCCCGCCGCCGAACAGAATCCAAACAGCAACATAACCAACTTTTTTGCTTGTTTTCCCCCCCCCCTTTTCTCTTTCATTTTTGCAACATCAGCCCTGACCCTCTCTGTTGGCCATCGCCGCCTCGTCCTCCTTCCAAACCCAAGAGACCCAGAAAGCCATATTCTTTTGGCACCAGACGCGCCTTCAGCAACTGCCAGGCTGAGCTACTTGCTATTCCCCGAGTGAACCACCTTCCCCCTAACGAACCAATGAAAATACGGAAAGCAGTTACCGAGCCGCTGTTCGCTAGAATTGTCTGAGTGTCGTCATAATGGCATGATACAGGAATGGAATAAGTATATATAAGAGCGCCGTGTTTCTTGTCGAAAAAGAAACGGGTATCCAGGTGTTGTTGTTAATGTTGACGGGATGCTGTCTCGCGTCATAAGTATACTATATATGCGATGCCGTTGCATTGAGAATCATGAATGAACGCTCGTCTCGCTGCTCTCATTCTGTATCGCTCCCGTCCTCGAGTTCGTCCAACTCGCCGTACAATGCTTTGTACCTCGCTAGCTCGGTCATCTGTTTCGCAACCTGGTCAAGGATGTCACTCATGGGACCTCGCATGTCCTCGAGCTGTTCCAAAGGTGCGTTGCCTATGGCGATGTGACGAAGCGACAGGCTCGTGACGCAGGTCTGCATCTTTGGGTTAGTAAACGCCTTCCACACAAAAGTCTGACAGGCCTTACCTCTATTCTGCTCACTTGATGCTCCATGAAGTTGAGCAGAAATCGCTCCGTGACTTCGCCTCCACGGTGTTTCATCCTCTCCAGCAGCTCTGTCTCGGGCGGCTGCAAGCCTTGGCCGGATACGTTCTCGAGTGAGCTGCACAGCATCTCCAACCTCAAACTGACGCGCCACAGAGCCCAGATGGATTCGGTGTCGAAAGCCAGCTCGCTGCCCGCCTGAAGAGTAGCGGGCTTATCGACCTCAGTACGTTGCTCATGTTGCTGATGGTGCTCGATGCGGCCCGCGAGAGCGTGTGGGTATAGCGAGTACACGACCTCGGGGTTTTCGAGACCCTTGAGCTTCTTTTCACCCATTTCCTTGACCTCAAAGCCCTGGGAGCTGAGAGATCGAAGGTCCTTGCGAATCGACGAAGCGAAACCCTGGTCATCGTCGAACGTGTCCTCGGATCCAGTAGACCCGTTCCTATCCGTGTCCTGGTAGCTCTCAAGGCAGCGTTGAATTTCGGAAATGAAGTCGGATGAGACGGTGATCTGACCTCCGTCGGCGACAGACGAGATACGCGAAGCTTTGTTGACCATCGGACCGAAGTAATCCATGCGCCTCGTCACAGGGTCCATCTCGCTGACGGCCTCACCATAATGAATACCCATGCGAACGGAGAGACCCTTGAAGATCAGGGCGTTGTCCTTGTCGTATAGCGGTTGGCAAGAAACCGAATTGAGGACTTCGGAGGGCCAGTTGACGTCTAGCAACGACATTTGGACAGCAAAACACCAAAGAAGCGCCGAGGTAGCCGTCGGGAACGATACCATGAACGCGTCGCCTTCAGTCTTGACCTCGTATCCACCAATCCTCCGCAGCTGTCGACGCATGACCTCGTTATGTAGTTTGATGGCAGACCTCATGGCGGCCGGATACATCTCCCATAGGGTCGTCGAGTTCTTGATATCGGTGAAGGCGATCGACACGTTGCCCGTCGGGGCCGGAATCTCGGCTTCAAGACGCTGGAGGGTGGAGTCGAGAACGTCGCCCTTGTTCCGCTTGCCTCTGCGTAGAGGTTGGAGATCGTCAGGAACGCCGGAAGGATACAGCGACATGCTCTGTCCTCGATGAAGCCTCGACCTCTCGCTCCTCCTCTTAAGATCGGAAACGCTAATCATCATGACCATGATCTTGTTGGTGGCGCCGTAAGCGATAGCCAGGTCCCGTAGCTTTTGGGCTGCCCTCATGAGATCCCCACGCTCCTGTCTCGAAAAGTCGACGACCAGAGCGGGGTCCAAATACTCCCAGAACTCCCTCGTGGCGATCAGAATAATGTCATCCTGCTCGCGAATCGTCAGGTTGCTGACATAGGGTGCAGCCTGAACTGCCGGCATGAGGTCGACGTAGCCGAAGGCACGGGAAACCTCGAGAAGGTCGTTTAATCTACCGTTACGAGACACCCAGCCTCCGGCCTCTCGGATCCGCTGGCGCTCACTGGGTTCTGCCGGGTCATGTTTCCGAGTGAGGATCTTGTGAGAACCGTCTGACTGAATGAGCATGGCCTGGGCATCGCCCACATTGGCGACGTAGAGCTCCTGATTCTGAAGATAGACCACAGTCGCAACACCGCCAGAGTTGAGGTCTTCCTTGCTCAACACAACGGGCGTTGCAGAGCCCCTATGCGTCTTTTGGGAACGCTCCTCGGTGTGTTGGATGGCAATGGTGACCAAGTCTTTGTTCAGCGACAGGAAAGCCCGTCTCAAGGCGTCCACGGGTGTCTCGTTGAGCCGCGTCTTGAGAGCCTTCAATTCCATGCTGAAGATGTGACCAAAGTTCTCGTGAAGGTACTTGGCAATCTTGGAGCCGCCACTGGACAGGGCCTGGCCGTCAAACAGACCCAGCAGAGTCTCGGATTCTGCAGAGTTGTACCGAGGTACTACCAGATCGATAGTCGACAGGTGCTCGTTCTTGCCCAAGGTGTCGGCCATACCATAGGGCAGGTTGCCCGCCAAGGAACCGGACGTACGCACGCGACGATCCTCGCTTTGATCCGGGATGGTGGGTTGCGTAAGAGTGACGTCCATGAGACCTATGACCCTGAGGTTCAGAAGCCTGTTGAAGTCGGCGAGCGATTCACGATTGGGGATTGTCGGGCCAGTGATGGTCTGTTTGATCTCTAACCGCTTGTTGCCTGATAGGTTGAGAAACCTCAAGTTTGGGTTGAGGTTCCAATTCCAGTCGTAGGGGACATTGCAGATATTGTACTTGAGATAATTGCTGCCGCAATCAAATACCGCAAGTTTCTTAGCCCTGGATATGTCGGCAGGCAGGTTGGTAAACTTGTTTCCGTTGATGTGCAGCACCTGCAACAAGCTGCCGTCTTCCAGATCATCAGCCGGCAGTGTCGTCAGTTCGTTGCCAGAGAGGTAAAGCTCCACCATCTGTGGCCAGCTCTTGATCGATCGTTGTGGCATATCGTTAATGTAGTTCCACGACAGGTTCAGGACGCGCAGCTCGTTGAGCATGGTGATCTGATCAAAGACCTCGTCGTCGAGCTTGTTCTCGGCTAGGTGGAGGTTACGCAGAGACCCCGCGAACGTCGAGTAGAGCCGCGACGACAAACTCGAGTCTTTCCTCCCCGATGCGGAAGATGGCATTGCCGGGACGGTGCCTTGCGACGTTGACCTAGACACCACGGAAGTTTTACGGCCACCCTTGCCGTACACCGACACAACTGAGCTCTTCCTGTCGGCGCTGCCAGGCACTGGCGACGGTCCGACACTCAGTAGCGTCGACGAGGAATTCTGGCTTGGCCTTCTGGAAGCGTCCAAGGACTCTTCGAGAGGAGACTGCACAATGCGTTCCATGGTGTTGGGTTTGTTGACAGCCGCTGCTGGTGTCTGCGCCTCCTCGCCTGCCGGTCGCGGTTGTCTCGAGGCCGGCTTTGGGAAGTTTTCAAGGATGTTGGAAGACGCGTTCAACGTCTCAAGCTTGTTCGCCCACCACAACTCCATTGGCAGTTTCCTGATGTTGTTCCTCCGCACGTCCAACACGCGAAGCTCGGTGAGGCAGCCGATCGACGTGGGCAGCTCTGCCACGTTGTTGTTGGCGATGCTGAAGTGCTCCAGCTTGCCTAGGTTCCCGATATGCTGCGGCAGAGAGACGAAGTAGTTCTTGTCCAACACAAGACGCTCCAGGTTCAACATCATGTTGAAGGTCTCATCGATGCTCGCTAGCTGACAGTGTGATAGGTTAAGCATCTTCAAGGTCAGAACAGGCTCGATGATTTCGAATTTGGTGATGGGGTTAGAGTTGAGCTTCAAGCTTCTTATCCTCTCAAAGCTGCCGATAAACTGAGAAATACTGTTGTGATCAGCCGAGAGGATCTCGAGTTTCGGCAGCAAGGAGATGATGTTGATGCTCGTGATGGCGTTGTACTTGATGTCCAACTCTCGAAGGCCAGATAGCTCGCTGAAAGAGTCCGGCAAGGAGTTGGACAGCCTGTTATTGGTAATGACAAACTTCTCGAGGTTTCGCAGCTTTCCAATCTGGTCGGGCAGGCTGCTGATGGAATTGAAGCTGAGGTCCAACTCCACCAGGCTCTCGACATCGCAGAGGAACAGAGGGAATCTGTCCAAGAAATTGGATGATATGTTGAGGTTCCGCAGGGCTTTGTATGCACCAAAATACTGAGGCAGCGCCTTGAGACGATTGTTGGCGATGTTAAGCTTTAAAATGCCATGCAGTCCGTGTAGCTCGGCATGATCTAACTGGTCGACTCGGTTGTTGGAAACATCGAGGTAGGTGAGCTTTGCGGCCTTGCCCAGGCTCGGTGGCAGCCTCCGGGCCTCATTGTTGTTGAACTTGATGTCTCTCAAGTTCTGGCATGACTGAATGAAGTCGCGAGGAAGGTCGAGGGACAGGTTGCGGGAAAGGTTGAGCGAAATGATTTCAGACGCTTTGGAGTAGAGCGATATCGGAATGGTAATCAGGTTACGGCCGGAAAGGTCGACGTGGTTGAACTTTTGAATGCGTCCGAGGCCAAGGTCATTCGTGACAGAGTGGAAATCGCTCTCTCGCGACGAAAGAAACATGAAGCGGCACAGGTAGCTGTTGTCTTCACGACCGACGTCCTCGATGCGGTCCCGCTCCTCGTAGCCAATTTGTTGCAGCAACCTCTTCTGCATTAGCAGTGGTCTTTCGGCGACCGAAAGCACGCGAACCAAATCATGCTTCTTCAAGATTATGTGATAATTCTCCAAGCCGTCGGTCGCGTACGTCTTCTTGATAAGCTGGGATATGACGTCGGTGACGCTGGCATCAAGGGCCATGGACAGGGTCGCGAATGTTCCGTCGGATCTGAATATTCGAATGCAGTAGGGCGTCATTTTCTCCTCGGGCCGGGGCGGGCTGCCAATGTCATCGATGTCGGGCGCCTGGTACGTCGTGTCCTCGGTGTTGCGGCGAACAGCCCAGCTGTCTGGCGCGTTCCAGGACCCGTTGGGCCCAGGGACGACGTCGGGTTTCGCGGGAACAGGAGGCGGTTCGACTTTTTCGGGGTCGACCATGTTCGTGATAAAGGTATGATCCATTGGTGTCAGGGGAGGTGGCTTCGTGAGGATGCCCTCCATGTCACTTAAATTGGTGTCCAAGTGGAAAACGGTGCCAAAGCCACCAGGCTGCCTGTCTGTCGGCCCAATCTGTTCATCTTGCGTCTCCGTTGGCCGCTGTTGGCGGCCTTTGCTCTTGGAGAAGGGGAATCGGTTGTTGAACGTCTGCGCCTGCGTCTGGTTCCGCTGGCTGTAGGCGGCCAGTCGAGGGTCTTGGTCCGGGCCGGGCTCGGTTCCCGAAAAGGCGAGGGGGAAGGTGGACGGCGACAGGTCGGGTCTGGTGAACTCGGGGCGGGATGGCTTCGCGGCCAACGATCTGGTAGACCCAGGTAAGTCGCGTAACCTGGACGTCCCGTCATCTTTATCCTTGTTCCGCCGCAGGCGATGCAGCAAATTTCTTTTTGAGTGGTGTTGTTGCTGCTGTTGCTGTTGTTGATGCTGTTGTTGATGCTGTGGCGGCTGCGGCTGCAACTGAGTCCCTGGCGATATGGAGCCATCGAGGGTGCCGTGTCTCGAGCTGAAATACCCGCCGCTTGGGGTCGGGCTTTGTGCGCGTGATCGATTGGAGCCGTACATGGTGGCAGTCGAGCCGCCTCGTTCTCGGGGGTTCTGTACTTGCAGGCTCGCCTGTGAATCTTCCCTGCTTACAGTCGGCCGTAGGACCCTGCCATCGTCGATGCTCCGGTTGTGGCGATGATGATGGCCGGGGAGATGCACGATTGAATGGCCAGAGCGGTTTGATGAAGAGGTCTTTGGTGGGTTTTGCGGGTTGTTGGGATTTTCGTTGTTCATGTAACGTTCGCGGTCGGGACCGCTCAAAATGTCTCTGACTGGGGCCTCGCCGAACCTAGCAATATCCTTGAAGCACGGTTTAGTATGCTTGACTCGCAGGCCGGGGGTGGACGAGTAGGCCAATATGAGATAAGATAAGACGATGGATTGATATGCGGCGCAATTCCCGGATGCGAGATAGCGGCGCCAAGGATGCGGATGCGGATGAGGTAGACTGTGCAGGAAGACAAAAATCTTGGTGGTAACAAAGAGATTCAACGGAGGGAGGGGGAGGGAGGCGAGATGGAGTGATAGAGAGAGGGAGAGAGGAAGACAGAGAGAGAGAGGGAGCAAGAGAGAGGGAGGGGATGGATCAAAAACTCACGTCGGCTTCTTGGTAGAGAAATGGGACGACCTCGGGAGCCGGCACAGGCGTCCTAGGCCTGGAGGAGGAAGGCGAGGCCTCGCGGTCGCGTGCATGGTCGGTTGCGTTGGAGTAGTTACGATCTCTGGTGGGCCGGCTGTGGCTGTAGGAACGCGAGCGGTCCCTGCCGGAACTGGAATGCAAACTGCTCTCCGAACCGTCGCGGCCGGGGAATTCCTCGCCAAAGAAACCCTGCAGTTTCTGCAATCCACCTCTTCGAATGCTCGTCTTGGAGCCCTGGCTGCTCAACGTCGTTATGCTCGCCAGAGAAGGACGTCGCTCGTCTCCGAAATAGGGCACATCGGGCGAGTCTTGGCTGCCAGAAGACTGAGGCGCGATCCGGTGCGTCGGAGGGCGGAAGCCCGGCGAGAGCTGAGAGGCGATGGACACGTTGTCGCTCGAATCATTGTAGAAGGTCGTCTGGGGCTGGCTCTGAGGGGTGGATGCGGTGGCACCGCCGTTGGAGGGCGACATCCAGGGAGCGACTTGGGAGATGGACGAAGAATGGGTGGCCGTTGGGGGGTTGTGCTGAATGGAAGGCAGACGGCTACCAGAGGTCTCTAGGACGGCCAGGTCTCTGCGGTAGTTGGCGAAGTCGCTCATGCGGTGATCGTGAAGGGACGAGACATTAGAGTTGGAGTTGGACGGTGCGGGTGACAACGCTCCACGCGGCGCGGAGGCGAAGGTGGACGGGGACGGTTCGGCTGGGCTCAGGTCACTGATGACGGATCTGGAGTGTGGAACGCAGGGACCACGGGTCAGTTATGCGCAAATTTGTGAGTCGAATAAAGATGTGAGTGTAAATAAACGCAAAGGGAAAAATATTGAACTTAGGAGAGAGAAAAGAAGGGAAGGTTCTCGGGGTAGGATGAACAAGAATGTCTAGGCTAAGAGCTGCTCGGGACCAACTGGGCTGGACTGGAGGGATCAAAAACCGCCGGGAGCTCCACCGCCGAAGCGACAACGAAGACAACAACGACGATGACACAAAGCTTCCCTGGGGTCCGGGGCGGAGGTGAAGGGGGGGGGCGGTTGGCTGGAGGGGTGAGATAGTACAGGAAAGGCTAAGGTAATGAGGGCTTGTTGGTTCAGGGTCGGCAGCCTGTTCAGTTGGAGGGGGACACAGGTGTGGGATGGTGGATGTGTGTGATTGCGTAGGGAGGAGGCGCAATGATGAGGTACGAAGCAGGCACCGTACAGCAAAGATAATGCGCGTTCCAGTACGCTGGGTTCAGGTTGAAGCAACAGGAGGCGGAACAAAACCCACCAGGGCAGCAAGGACAGGAAAGGGAAAGTGAAAGAGAGGAGGGGGGGAGCACAAGCTATTACACGACTTGTGTGTCTCGCCTCTGGGAATTCTGGGTTTCGGGACGACGCTCCCACGGCACGCAAGGAAAACAGTCGCGGTACAGAGGCTGCCTAGCGGGTAGGCAACGAAGGCAACGGCCGGGGGCGGAGAGTCACCTCACGACTCATCTCATACAAGGAGGGGGCGCTGCCCTGCGGATACGGTACCTAGAAACCCAACCAAGGTCTCCGTAGTGAGTGTACGGACACAGTGAGACCTTTGAAGGAACCCTCCCTCACCCAACACCCAAGGTAATCTGGACTGGGGTGTAAGGGCTAGCGTACTGTACGCTGTAGGAAAGGGCTTTCCGTTGTGGAATAGGTAGAGGGGTTGTGGACTGGACCGGGCTTGCCTGCTGGACTGACTGGCTCGACTCCGACTGACTAGTGGCCTGGGGAAGGGGGGGAGCGTAGACGATGCAATAATTGCTTGATCGACTGGGGGACGGGGCATACGTTATGGGTGCGGGTGCGATGCGGGTGCGGGTGCGGGTGGGTGCGGGTATGGGTACGGGGGTCGACGGACCACGACACGGGCACGACAGGCCAAAACGCGAACAACAGGAACATGACACTCACTTCTCGACGAGGGGCCCATTGCCCTCCGTCTTCAGGCGCATGGACGACTTGCGCGATGCCGGTAACGGGTTGCTGGGGGGTCTAACGGTGGCCGAGGATCGGGCGCTGTCGGTGCTGGTGCTCGTAAGAGAGCTGAAGCGGGAGCCGGCCTCATTCCTCGTCATTGTCGCCAGGCCGTCGCAGGAGGGCGTAGAGCCATGTCATTCCCGAGACGAGGGCGAGAGGGGGCCTCAGAGTCGAAGGGCACGCGGGTGCGCGGCGCGAGATGGACGGAGTGTCTGCCGGTGACTCTCTGCGGAGTGGATAGACGGGGCGTTCGAGGGCAACTGGCAGTGATGCCGACGGTTGATGGAGGGTCAAATGACGAGGGAGGGAGGGTGGATCCAGTGGGCGGTGCTTGATATTCGCGGATGCGGGACCGGCGACGGCGACGGCGACGGCGATGTCTAGATTGATGGGAGGTCCAATCCGACAAGGGGGGCGGAGGTGAATGGGTGGGCGTTGATCGGTCGACGTTGAGAGTAGGGAAAATTGTGGAGGTGGAGGTTTTTTCCCCTTCCAAAATGCGAAGAAACGGATCGAGGTGCGATCTTGGGATAGAGGAGGAAGGGCGCGTGCGGAAAAGGGCAAAAACAAAAACAAAAAACGATACGATTTAGGCCATGGTGGTGGTGAGGTTGTTGCGGTTGGGCGGAATGTGGGAAGGCCTGTCGTCTTGTGTGTGTTGGCGGGTAATTTAGTCGTCGCATGCGGGTATTGGTGCGTGGGCGTGTGCGACGTGGAGAGAGAGAGAGAGGGAGAGAAAGAAAGAGAGACGGAGAGGGGGATGAGAAACAGTGGCAGGTGGCAGGAATGAAGGCGCGCCGCTGACTGCAAACTGCCCGGTTGGATTTTGCGATGATGATACAGGTCAAGGTACAGAGTATCCGTACGTAGGGCAGAAAAGTGCTGCGTCTGTACCACAAACAGCTAGCTAAGCGTGGGAGAGGGGGAGAGAAGGGGAGAGAAAGGTACAGGGCGAAGAAGCCATTGATAGTCTAACTACGGATACCTATCTGCCCATCCGTCTGCCTGGGCATCTGTCTGTCCGACCACCGCCTCTTCTTAGTGCGGAACAAGATGTACAAGGTATCTGTATGTGGAGGTACTTGTGCGTGTGTGCTGCTATTGTAAAACAGACACGCAATGAGGCGTCTGGTTTAACCTTGGTGTGCCTTGGCGCCAGGTATCTAACCAATTCCTCGATTGCCGCGCGCGCAATGCGAGTCCATTCCGCGCTTGCTACTCATGTTTAATAGTTCTTCATGTTAATACAACACAGCACAATGCAAAGCCCGTTGACCGTTTTTGGAACGACCTCTTATTAGGGGACTAGACCCGCCCCAGGCGTTGCTTGTGTCGCTCTGCCGGCCGCGAGCTGCCGTGTTTAGTGGGGGGGCAGCATAGGCGATGGACAACCTGTAGCTACCTACCTTACCATTGCCTAAGGTACCCACCTAGGTGTCGCACTGACGAGGGTACCGATCGTCCCCCAACCCCACTCTGCCCATTGCACCGGGCCAGCGCAACCGCTGCAGGCGGTATTCGGGACTTGCCGCCCTGCGTCCTCCGCCAGCCACCTGCGACATCCAAAGTATCGTTCCTTCGTCCGTTCGCAACACACGGCGACCTGTGAGCATCGCCAGGCCAGGAGGTCAGTAGGTGTCAAAGGTCAATGTCAAGTCAGCAGAACACGTGTAGGAAAGAGACAGGGAGGCCCCCTTTAATCAGTGTCAAGCCCATTCTCCTCTTTCAAGTCAGGCTATCTAGATTCGCAAAGTTCTGTCCATCACGATGCATTTTTCCTTGGATCTTGGCACGACTTCATGCGCAACTGTCTCAAGTCAGATATCGCGTGCCTTGCTTGTTGACCTGCACCTTGTCTTGCCTACCCACATGCACACCCTTGACACACCAATAACGTGGCCTACCTGGACTTTTATCAAGCTCACTCGAACAAATTCATCCATTCACCTACGCAATCACATACCTATCTATCTGTACTCTGTACTACAGATACGCTACTGACACATGTCAGCCCTCCCGCGGCTCCTTCTCAACCCTAGCCTCCAAGTGCCCCCCCTACTAACCTAAGGTCTCCCTGCTAGGCCACATATCTCCCGCCGCTCTCCTTGTTCTACGCAGCAACTTTGCTCATCTCTCAGCACTACTTACTGTACGTTCCCAACCGTCGTTCACAACACTCATTGCCAATCCCAGGAAAGCCCAAACTCTGTTCCCTCATCACCACTACCAAGCGCCAACATAGCTTAATACCCGCGTCTTATTTAGCAGCTCGATCTCTACACCAAGATGCAGCAACAGCTATCTCAAACCATCAATCAATCCCCAGTCACCCTACCCAAAGCCCGAATCATCCCCCCC
>NWBT01000049.1:3739897-3763756 GCA_003386485.1 Colletotrichum lentis
GCCGCTTCCCGCCTCTTCCCTGCCCGTCCGTCTCATCAGGAGGAGCGCCGTCTGCTCCGTCCCATCCCGCTTCACCACCCACCCGCTTACCACTCTGTGACGCCACATGTCTTGCTTGTAGACAGCCAACAACAATGGGGACCGACTGTCTTCGAGGAGAAGACGAGTCCAGAGACTTCCGACCAGGCCCCAAATAATGCGCCGACTGCAAAGATTCCTCGTTCAGTCAGTTCAAGTTGCTTACCGCCAACCGGCGACCGCCTTCACCCTCCCATCCATGCATTCAAGCATTGTCTTGACGTTCCTGCCTTACCATGTCACGCTTAACACACCAACGGAGCAACTACATAGTAGGTAAGGGGCATCCGCGCCTTCGCTGTTGTCTACATCTTCTGACACCGCCGCGATCCCGGGACTTGCCCGTAATGATGCCGCTCCCACCTCCCGATTTCAACCAGGCTGACGCTGCATCTCATGCGGCGCAAAGCAACAATGTGGCACACAACGCAGTATCCGTCACCGAGGCTACATGCTTCCAAAGATGCGGTACTGATATTACCCAGGACTACCAACCATTCAACATTTTGACTGGCTTACAGACACCCATACACAGGCCAGCTCGGGTTTCTCCACACCGCCCACATTCAAGAGTCCGGTGCAGCGGTGCTGTTTGACACAAGGAGCTTAAAAGAGAAAGGAGGAGAACGAAAAGGAGAAACAGAGGACCATGTACTCCATCCTCCGATCATGCCTAGGCGAGATATCATCCCTGGTCGACGATTCGCGAGCAGCAGCGACAACCAGAGAATCGACAACCTTCTCGCGGCCGGACCCCTTAATTTATCAGCCGCCTTGATACGATACGCTTCCAATATTTTGCAACCCCCCCCCCCCCCCNTTTCGTCGTCAACATTTGTCGAAGCATCATCCGGCCAGGGCCTAGAGAAGGCGTTGCTACACAGTAGCCGCGTATCTACTCCCAGTACACCACTACATGGTCCCTTGGACGCACCCGAGCATGAATCGAGCTTGTAAGTGATACTATTTCCCTTTCCCAGACCCGAACCTCAGCAATTTCCGAGTCCCGGACATGTAATGGTATGTATGTAGGTATATACGTATGTATGTATGTATGGCAGAACCGCACCATCCCCAAAAGCAGATGCACAAAAACACAATTTCCCCAGAACACGCCACTCTAATCTTGTCTCGCCGGGTCAAGCTTGACCTCGCCCACAACGGCATCGACCTCAGCCATGATGTCGGGCGTCAACTTATCCAGAAGCTTCAACGCGTCGACGTTCTCCACAATCTGTTCCGGCCTCGAGGCGCCCGTGATGACGGAGCTCACGTTGGTGTTCTTGAGGCACCAGGCGATGGCCAGCTGAGACTGCGTCGCGCCAAGTTTATCGGCGATGGCCTGCATGCATACTCGTCAGCGCGGTCGTCCCGGATCACGCACTTGCCGGCACGGTCTTCTTACCTTGAGCTTAACCACGTTCTGGATCAGGGCCTTCCACTCGTCGTTGCCGTACCACTCCTTGTTGGCCCAGTTGACAAACTTGTCGCCCTTGCCCTCGGCGAAGCGGCTACCGGCCGGGGGCGCGTCCGGGTCGTCGTTGTACTTGCCGCTCAGCAAGCCCATCTTGATGGGGCTGAAGGTAGTCAGGCCGAGCCCGAAGCGCTGGTACAGCCTCTGGAACTCGTACTCAACCTTGCGGCGCTCCAGGATATTGTACTGGGGCTGCTCGACGACGGGCGGGATCATCCTGAGGTCCTTGGCGATGCCGCACGCCTCGGCAATCTCGTCGGCGCTCCACTCAGACGTGCCCCAGTACATGGCCCAGCCCTTGTCGATGACGTGGTTGAAGGCGCGCACCGTCTCCTCCATGGGCGTCAGGCGGTCGGGTCGGTGGGCGTAGACGATGTCGACATACTCGAGGTCGAGGCGCTTGAGGGACGCGCGGAGGCCCTCGATAATGTGCTTGCGCGAGAGACCGTGGTTGTTGATGAGGACTTCACCGTTGGCGCCGCCCCAGTTGAGCTACGCGACGGGGGTTAAAGGCGGTCTGTCGTGGAGGGAGTGAAGTGTTTGTGTGCGGATTTACCTTTGTGGTGACGACAATGTCGTTGCGGTTCCAGTCGAACTTCTTGATGGCCTGGCCCATGATGACCTCCGAGTTACCACCGGCATAGCTGCGCTTTGCTATTAGCTCCGCTCGCTGGGCCGTCGGGCTTGCCCGTGTGGAGGAGGGGAGGGGGCGCGTTTACCTCTCGGCCGTGTCGAAGAAGTTGATGCCGAGGTCGTAGGCCTGCTTCATGCACGCAAACGTCTTCTCTGTAGACCGTTAGCAACGGTCCCAAGATTTACCGGTCCCTCTCTCGGTTTCTCATACCATTCTCCACGTGGCCGCCGAAGCTTTGTACGCCAGTCAGTCAGCTCAGGGAAATCATTGACAAACACAAAACAAGGATACGCGGAGTTGCGTTGCGCTGCGGTCTACGTACGTCAACCAACCGCCCAAACCCAGGACCGACACGTGCAGTCCAGAGTTGCCCAGGCGGCGGTACTGCATGCCTGTCCTTCTCGGCTCTTCCCACGCCATTGTACGTCTTTTTGGTCAGTCGTTGAGGTTCGTATGTGATTATGGGTATCTCGAAGGACTCGTCGTCGTTGTCGTCGTCGTCGTTGCCGTCGTGTCTTGAGGGTTTCGTATTTTATTTTCCTTTTCGTCAGAGCTTTTATGGAAAATATGGAGAAAAGTATTGTTTGCCCGTGTCTCTTGTCAATATTCCCTCGTGTCCCTTTCTCTTTCTCTCTCTCTCTCTCTCTCTCTCTCCCTATCCTCGATTTTTCTTTTCCCCCTCTCCGTCCTGGCACACGACGCTCCAAAACATCCATTGCCCCGCACCGATGAATGGCGGGGAAATTCTCGGACAGCTAGTGTTTCCCCCTCCACCCCTCCTTTCTCTTCTTCCGTCTCTTCGGCGAGACTTTTCTTTGGCATTGGCCAATGGCCGCTGTCGTTGGGGCGTAGTCGGCTGGACCCTTGATGCGGGTGGACAAACTGCGCGGTTCTCCACCGTTGGCTTCGATACACGGTACACCCCTCTCCTTGCCAACCCGGTAGTCTCGGTGACAAACGTACCAACCCTCATCGAGCGGCCTCACCGGGAGTTGTTGAAGCGGTCGGCTTTTGGATGAAGGCCAATGTTATATTCGGTAGACGTCAGATGCACTTGTCAGTCGTGCAACTTTCCTCCAACGTCGGGCGTGATAGGTACCCTTGGACATCTGTAGCAATTGGTGTCGATCGAGGTGTTGATGAATTCAGTACAATTATCGAGGAACATGCCACCTACGGCCTGGCTCTGGCCTAGGTGAGGATGTGTGGCCCACTCCTCTCCTCAACTCGGTGCTACGCCGTGGCTAGGTTTCCCCTGACATTGCAGATGCTCTCATGGCTCTCCGGCTGGGTATTACACGCTTCGTCTGTCGCCTTCACCACCAAGTTCCAACCGCACCCCGTCCTCCTCCTCCTCTTTGCCCTCATCTGCAACAGGGTCCCCGCGCCGCCACCGCTTGCATCACCACGTCTTCTTCCCAACGCTCTTGTCTGCTATCTCGCCCACGACTGGAACCCACATGCGATCCCTCACGTAGAACAGCTCCAAGGGCGTGACGAAGGTGCCTAGCCCCTCGGCCGGCGTCTCTGCCACAGGTCGCGAGGCGGGTCTTGGGCGAAGGGGTCGTCGACGCCGTCGTCGGTGCCGCCCCAGCGGCAGGTCGGCGGCGGTGACCTCGCCAATCTTGTATCCCTCGAGAAGGGCGAAGACGCTGTCGATATGCTGGCGGTGGATGCTGAAGATGTTCCAGTATGGCTCGACGGCGCCGCCGGCCGCACGGAGGAGGCGGTCTTTGGCTAATACCTATAGCCTGAACTAATGCTTGCAGCTTTGGTGAGCTTCGCGCGAGCATGTGATCTTTAAAAAAATCAAAAAAATCCGTCGAGGGCGAAGAGGCGAGCCGCCAGGAGGGCACGGCTCGATTTGAGTTTCAGCTTGTCCCGTGTCATCGGGCGTGTGATTTGGCCCGAGCAATGAATGGATGGAACGGGATTGTACATTCTTATCTGGCTTATTCCACGATTGCGTGCATCATTGCCACATATGAACCTTCCTCCAATCCACAGCAAGGCTTCTGTGTCTTTTGCGCAGGAACTGGAGACAGATAAATGAAGGCTAACAATGGAGAGCTTTGTTTCTGTCCCGGTGTTGAAGTGAGGTCTAGAACCTGCCTAGGTAGCAGGGAATAAGAACGAATAATGGGAAAAAAAAAGAGATTGAGCTTGGTAGAGCCTGCCCCCTTTGCTTTCGCATGTAGGCTCCGTTCCCCGAGTCGCCGGGTCCGTAGTTCGGTCTATTATTGCCTGTCCCTTTCGGATCCTTGCCGGACTCTGGACCGGAGTGGGCTCCGGTGCCACAAAATCAACCCGGGGAATCTTTCGGAGGTCGGATCGGGGACGTGTGGCGTTTGTGTTGGACTTGACTGACTGACACATGCATACTTTTTTCTTGCGGCGTGGGATCTTCTCAATCTGCAACGCGACACAACTTAATTAATGGCCGTCATGCACGGCTTCGTGCTTTCGCGTGTACCTGGATGCTTGGGTTTGGCGCGCAGGAGGTGTGTGAGCCTCTCTCTCTCTATCTCTCTCTGCCAAAGTGCTTGGGGGAACAGCACCGGGACTGAATCACTTTCTCTGGACGCTTGGGTCGGAACCTCTGCAGGCACCACTCCTTGACATGTCACATACCCCTACCTACCTTCCTAACCTACCTACCTACCTAGCTAGGTCCCTAGGTAGGTACTAAGGTAGGTATTTACTTCTACCTGGGCACCTCAGGTAACGTTCCTAGCGAGAAATTTACCCCGCATGACGAACGTGGATGGAGGGGCACTACCACCACCACCAGCACCCGACCATCGGGGCCCAGGTCGGAGGCGTCACTCATTCGTCCGTTGCTCCCAGCTTCGCTCGCTACAATCCCATCCGTTCATTCCCCGAGTTTCCCACCCGGGTCAAACCATTCCCCACGACACGATGGCAGGCAGAACAAGTAATTGGAGCCGCCGTCATGTCTGTGGTTTGCCTTACCTAACATTGGGTGGCCTGTCTTTCTGCTGTGCCATGCTACAGACGCTGATCCCCCTCCCTCCCTCTGCCTCTTTCGCTCTGTCTTGAAACCCTTACGCACTTCTCCCAGACTTCCCCAATTGGTCACTTGATCCCTTCATTGCTCGCAGAAACTCTTGCCTGCCTACACGCCACTTACAAACAAAGAGTTGAACCTAGGTAGCTTTTGTTTGATCTGCCTAATCAAATAAAAGGTGTCTCGAGTCCTCTAGTCCCTCAGCTGCGCGAGGTTACTGTAATCCGTTCTCTAGACCTCTCTGTCCCCTTTCTCCACAGTCGACACGAGCATCGCCGTCATTTTTTTTTTGTGGCAGACGCTGAAGAACGGCCCTTCTTGCGACACATCCCTGCGTACTCAACGAATCGACGGCCCCCAACAGCACCAGCAGAAGCCCATTGCGCCCGAACCCGAACGGAGACGATTCCCATAATGGCTCCCTATCTCGTCGACGGCGCCGCCGCCCAACAGCCGCCCAAAAAGCAGCTGCGTAAGTGGTGGAAGGAGAGCTCCGTGTACCAGGTCTACCCGGCCTCGTTCCAGGACTCGACCGGCGACGGCGTTGGCGACCTCAAGGGCATCATCTCGCGCGTCGATCACTTCAAGTCGCTGGGCGTCGACATTGTCTGGTTGAGTCCCATTTTTGAGAGCCCCCAGGTTGACATGGTAAGTCGCACGTGCCTCCTTGGTGACTGTATTTTGTCTCAGAGCTCCCGCAAATCCGAAGTGGAAGCGTTTGTGCCCACTTGGCCGACGAGGCCATGGAGAGGGCGAAAGGGGGAATGTGTGTGTGTGTGTGTGTGTGTCTGTGGTTGTGTGTATGTGTAAGCTCCTACTGACTGACTATCGAGAAAGGGCTACGACATCAGCAATTACCGCAAGATCCACGAGCCCTACGGCACTGTCGAGGACGTCGACGTTCTCAAGGACAAGCTCCACGAGCGCGGCATGAAGCTCGTGCTTGACCTTGTTGTCAACCACACGAGCGATCAGCACGAGTGGTTCAAGCAGTCGCGCAGCTCAAAAGAAAACCCCTACCGTGACTGGTACATCTGGCGCAAGCCAAAGTACGACGCCCAGGGCAACCGCCAGCCGCCCAACAACTGGAAGTCGCATTTCCAGGGTTAGCCCCCAGCCCCTTCCATCCCCTCGCCCCCCCTTTTGAACCTCAGGGAGCCCCGAGTAAACGGGTACATGATCTGAATGAGCAGACGATCCGGAACAACAGACGAGCTTGACGGCCCGCAACTGACACACGACCACAGGCAGCGCATGGGAGTGGGACGAGACCACCGGCGAGTACTACCTTCGCCTCTTCGCGAAGGAGCAGCCCGACCTCAACTGGGAGAACCCCAAGGTGCGAGACGCCGTCCACGACATCATGCGCTTCTGGCTCGACAGGGGCGCCGACGGGTTCCGCCTCGACGTCATCAACTTCGTCAGCAAGCCCCAAGACTTCCCCGACTCGGACCAGGAGGTCCTCTCCGGCTCCGAGCTCTACTCGGCCGGGCCCCGGCTACACGAGTACCTCAAGGGGCTCGGCGCCATCTTGCAAGAGTACGACGCCTTCAGCGTTGGCGAGATGCCGTGTGTCAGAGACGTCAAGGAGGTCATCAAGAGCGTTAACGGGGACCACGGCGAGCTGAGCATGATTTTCCACTTTGAGTTGTAAGTCCCTCTTTTCCCCCATTTATTCACCTCCAGAGAAGAAAGGTAGGCAGGGCGAAGAAGACAAGGGACCAACCTTGTCTTCAACAAGAAGAAGAAGAAGAAGAAGAAGAAGAAGAAGAAGAAGAAGAAGAAGAAGACACTGACACAAAACCTCCCAGCGTCGATATCGACATTGGCCCCCACGGCAAGTTCTCCCCCAAGGACTGGGACCTGGCCGAGCTGAAGCGCATTGCCGACAAGTGGCAGCGCTTCATGTACACCAACAACGGCTGGAACGCTCTGTACCTCGAGAACCACGACCAGCCGCGCTCCGTCAGCCGCTTCGCCAACGATGCGCCCGAGCACCGCGTCAACGGCGCCAAGATCGTCTCCATGTTCCAGGCCTTCCAGGCCGGCACGCCCTTCGTCTACCAGGGCCAGGAGATCGGCATGGTCAACGTGCCCAAGGAGTGGCCGATGGAGGAGTACAAGGATATTGACTGTTTGAACCACTGGAAGTGAGTACTTCTGCTCGATCCGCGCACGTTTGCTGTAGCAGCCCGTCGTCGAGAAGCCCCCCCTTTCTCCCTCTGTGACTGACTGGCAAACAACCTGCACATAGTTTGCACAAGGAATCCAAGGACCAAGAATACTTGAAGCTTCTCAAGTCGCAATACCAGAAGAAGTCACGCGACAACGCGCGGACACCCATGCAGTGGGACGCCAGCGCCAACGCGGGGTTCACGACGGCCGACGCCACGCCGTGGATGACGGTCCACCCGAACCACACCGAGATCAACGCCGCGTCCCAGTTGTCCGACCCGGACTCCGTCTTCAACTTCTGGAAGACGGTCCTCGCGACGAGGAAGAAGCACCTCGACGTCTTTGTCTATGGCGACTTCAACCTCGTCGACGAGGGGCACGAGCAGATCGTCGCGTACGCGCGCCGCTCCGAGGACGGCGCCGCCGCCGTGGTGGCCTGCAACTTCTCCTCTGAGATCGTCGTGTGGGCCGGCCTGAAGGGTGGCGTCAAGGAGGTGCTGGTCACCAACGGCGGCAAAACGACGGGCGACTTCAGCGGGGGCAAGGTCACACTTGGACCATACGAGGGAGTGGTGGTGCTTTTGAAGCCATAGGTATCTAGGCCACATTACATTATATGCGGGTCCGTACTTGGGGTATAAACTATAAGTGTATATAGACAGAGTTGGGATACATTGCGGTTTCTGCATCAGACTTTCTCTCGTCGTCCTCACGGCGTTTTGCAGACTGCGGGCCTTGCTGTTAGCGGAGGAGCTGTTCCCGGATGGACGAGCGCAGAGACTTACCAGAGCGGCAGATTTACAGGCTGCTTAGGAGGGGGCGTGGTCCTTGTGCACCGGACCTGCGAATGTCTTCGCCTGGTTCGGCATTCCGGGCACCGACTTGAGCAGAAATCTCTGTGCGAAGCATGAGAGAGCTGGTCGACTCTTGACAACCTAGTCCTCCTTGCTTGCGACCCTTTTCGACGAGAAGGCGCTCGTCCCACGTTCGGGAATTTGGGAGAAAACTGCCAACACAAAAAGAAAAAGATCACAAAAGACTCATAATACTGTGTGTCATCAGCTTCAGGATCCACATGGAGCCTACTCGTACGTTCTCTGCAGATTCGCAGAGGCCTGTGTGGGGCTGTTGAAGACACCAGGGTTGTTCTGCACCGAGGCCATCCAGTCGTCGCTCGTAACATTGTCCCACAATGCCCCGTTGGCAAAAAGCATATCGAGCGTGCCGTTGGACTCGACGGTATTGAAGGAGCCGTCGAAATTTTGTAGCTGATTGATGAGGTCGTGCGCTCCCGGGCCCATCTGGGCCTGCTGGTCCCAGATAGGGCGGCTAAGGTTCTGCCGCTGGGAGGACATTGGCACCGGGCCGCCGTTGCCCATGCCTTGCGCGGCGCCGTCCTTGTCGAACATTGAGAGGAAGCTTGCTTGGGCCTGGGCGTATGGCTGGTCGGGATTTGACATGCCATTGATCGCCGTAAAGACGTCCGGTTGGCCGTTGGCTTCGGCAGCTCTCTCGTTGCGCCATTGGTCGTCGTTGACCTCTTGGACTCTGGGGGTTAGGTTCCTATTCATGGCCAGTAGCGGACCGTCTTGAACTTCGGCTATTCGAGTGCAGAGCATCTCCAACAGGGCCTTGTTGCCGCCGCGGCAGGATGCAAGGACCCTTTGCAGCTGGAGCAAAACGTCTCTCGGGCCGTCCGTCGAGGATCGCGGCAGCCGGAAGTTGTTTGCAACGGCATCGGTAACGGCGCTCGCAATCTCATAAATCTTGAACTCCTGGATGGCGTCAATTAGGGGTGGAGCGACAAGGGGGCACCCGGGGATACGTACTATTCCAGGGCCATGGGCTTCAATGGCAGTGCTTGGAAGCTGCGAGATGAGCTGAAGGAACTCCTTGGCGATTTGTATGGGATGCGATAGGGAGGTGACGTTATTCCCAGATCGGGCACGGCCGTGGTTCATGGTCACCTTCCAAAGAACCGCCTGCATCCACTGACGGGTGACGACAATGTCAGCGCGCTGGATATCATTGCTCGCATCAGAGTCCAAGGGTATCTCTTGGAGCTTCCTCTGAACCACGTCGAGACACGCTCTGCTGGCGGTCTGCAGGCCGTCTGCCATGGACCACATGGCGTCCTCGTCATCCGAGTTCTGGAGAATGTCGAAGGCGCCACTTTGGTCAAATATCCAGAAAAGATTGGCCAGCTTCTTGAACGCCGGCAGGATGTGGCCCTCGTCTTCGCCCACCCCTGAACCGTCCAGGGACGGGAAGCGGATGTTGGATTTCAGCACAACGGGCAACTTGTGCAGCATTGCGACTCCTCTGCGGTTGTGTCAGAAGCAGGTCACAACGTGAAGAACGGCTCTAGGACAAGACAAACCTTTCTGTGACGAACAGCAACCACAATATCCTCCTCTTCATTTGCTGCTCTGGCAACGGTAGAGCCGCATAGGACGACTCCTTATGCAATCCCATTATTTGGGCAATAGTAATAGCCTCCCGTAGGTAGAGCAGAGATTTGGCCCCCCCGGGATGCTGGTTTTCATGGTAAACATGGAGGAAAAAGGAGGTTCTCAGCCAATTGAGATTCATCGGCGGGCCACCCTCTCGTTCCTGAAGGGTCATCCTCGACCACTGACACTCGGCCTCCATCGAGCTCGCCGTCGCCGGGTCATCGTTGTCCGTCATGGCCAGCTTCAGCTGGGAGATGGTGGCGGCCCCAACAGCGTTAGCCAAGACGTAGGACTCGAGATCATCAGCGTCGCGGGACAGCGAGGCCATGATCTCCTCGACCGCGATGATGGGCCACACAGGGAAAAGACGCAGGCGGTATATGCATAGTCTCAGGACAAGTGATGCACTAGGAGTCCTCTGCGGCTGCAGGGCGGTCTCTTGCCGAGCGAGTCGCTGTCCGCCGGTGGAGTCCCTCGTGCCCTCAGACGAACCTCCCTCGGATGACGAGGGGGACCGCGATGACGACGTGGCTCCCGAGGGCACGGTACCGGCGGCCGGGGTAAAGGCGACGGCGGTCTCATCGCTTATTGATGAAGTTGAGTTTGTGGGAGCGGCAGCGGAGGCGGCGGTTTCCTGCTGGGCCTGGGCGATCTGTCGTATTGTCTTCGCCCTCAGGTTCCGGGGTCCCCGAGTAGCAGGGACCTTGTTGAAGGTGCATGCGGTACCGATGGCGGCGCAACCGTCACACGGCGGGACTTCTGTGCACTTGATCTTGCGGATCTTGCACGCGTCACACGCTCTCTTGCCAATCTTGCGCCCGGATGACATGTCGCGAAGACGGAAGAGAACGTTGGCCTAGTCGTGTCGTGTCATGGCAGCCGTGCCTCGGACTTGTTGGTTTCCCCCCTCTCCACTGCGTCTTGTCGTGGTATAAGACGTGCGCGTGTGCGAGGCGAGGTCTGTCACTTGCACCGAGACAGGTCGGTCCCGGTCTGATGTGTGCTGCGGCGTCCAACAATAGAGCGAGGTGCGAGGTAAGGTAGGTGTGACTTAGGGAGGTACCTATGGATGGGTATTACAAAGCAAGGCTCCGCGATGACAAGACGTTTTAGACAGATTTGACTGGGCCCCCTTTGGACTGGCAGCTCTGAAGCGGCAGCGATGGCAGGCGATGACAGACGACGAGAGGAACGACCTGGGACACTCGTGGACTCGAAGGAGAAGAAAAATTGGGGATGTGGAGGAGAGCTGTTGACGGTTTGAGATTCAGAGATGCAGACGGTGGGGACCTCGGCGATGGTGTGCTTCGATGCACCAAGCCCTTCAGGGGAGCTGTGGAGATGAGATGCTGCTCCCTGCAGTTGGAGCTGAAAAGGGCCCAAGAGGGGCTTTGGAGGCTTTTGGGAGTACCGAAGGGGGCGCACCCGTTGATGACCTTGGCACCGTTTTCCCCGCAAATTCGGCCTTGACCGCTGCTTTTCGAGCGGCACCTTGCAGCAGCGATGCGGTTCAGACCCGGGGGGGGGGGGGNTAGGTAGGCACTCCCGATACAACCACCACGAAAAGAAGCATCATGAGAAATATCGTAGAAGGCCAAGGCAGGCTCAGCCAGTTACTGTTGGATTCTTCCAAATCTAGAGCTTCCTCTCCGTGTAATTCAGGTATTAAGTGTTGCGTACTTACTTAGAAGGGCAAACTTTTAGTGCATAACTCCATGCCAACCCCTGTCCCCCCACCCCTAGGCCGCTCGGTCTCATCAAATTGTAATTATTCAAATTTGCTGTCTTGTTTCCAAAAGACTGGTGGTATCCAGGTATGCCTCGCTCAATTCTGACATCATTCGTCGCTTTGCCAACAACAACTCAAAAACATATCGGACTTCACTTCGCGTCCATCTCTAGTAGACGAAGCGGAAATCCAATCGCTTGTTTCCATCCAGCTTGCGGGCCGCCGAGTCGTTCTGGTACGCGTGTTGCTGCTCGGCCGACATGGCGTTCCATGCTCTCTCCTTGCGCTTGTTCATCGTCACCAGCACCTGGCGGTGCACCAGAAACACGACAAGACTAAACGCGCAGATGGACACGCAGGCCGTGTTGCCGCGCTTGTAGTAGGGAGAGTCGTAGGAGCGGTAGATCTGCCCACCGGCGAGGGATCCGATCTGGACGATGACGTTGTACGTCGCCGCCGTGATGGCGCGCTTCTTGACGTCGAACGTGTTCTCCGAGATCCACGACGACACGATCGGATGGAAGTAGGGGTATCCCGAGATGAGCGTGATGATGGAGAAACGAGACCATTCCCGACCGCCGTCGGGAAGCGTGATCAGCGAGACGAGAAGAGGCATGATCCAGAGCTCGCCAAAAATGCAGTGGAACGCGCGCTCCTTGAAGTAGTCACTACTGAAGGCCAGCGCAAGCATAGTGACGATTTGTAGAACCGCCGAGGGGACTGTGAGCATGTTGGAGTTGAACGTGGAGAACTTGAGGCGGCGGAGCGTGAGTGTGAGGTAGGCCTGCACGGGGGTCGCCGGGATGTAGGCGACGAGGCCGATGAGGTACAGACCCCACATCGACGGGTCGGACCACGCGCTCTTGATGTCTTTCCAAGTCGCCGGCTCCTTGAGTGCCGTGAGACCCTTGGCCGGGTCGTCGCGGAGGACGCGGTTAATCATGATAACCTCCTGTCTCTCCGTGTACCACGACTTTCTCCAGAGGGGCGTCTTGGTATTGGTGGGAGACTGCGGGAGCCAGAAGAACGCCTACAAGCATCATATGTCAGCGACATGTATTCTTTCTTCTTCTCTTCATCGACGAAAAAGGCCTAAGGGGGCGTCCGAAACATACCAGAACGGCCAGGACACAGGTGAGAATTCCCTCCCTATAAGCGAGGTTAGTTTCGTTATTTGAAGATGGCAGGATGGTCTACTTTCAGCAAAAAAAGCCAGAACCAGCCAGCATGTCCCCCGATGCCACGCATCTGGAGGATACCCGCAGCCAGCAGCGCCGAGATGACTCGCGCGACGTTCAACGTGGACCAGAACACGGCCAGTCGCACCGACAGCTCTTTGGACGTGTAGAAGTAAGTCGCGAAGAGAATGGTACCGGGGATAAAACCACCCTCACAGGCTCCGATAAGAGCCCTCGTAACGTAGAAGCCGGCGCGGGTCGTCATCCAGGCCTGTCCCCAGGAGACGGTGCCCCACATCATCATCAGGGTCGGCAGCACATACTTGAAACCGAACCGCTTGGTGAGGAGCTGGACGGGGAACTCGGCGGCCAGGAAACAGACCAGCTGGATTGTGTTTCCCTGTGAGCTGCATGTCAGCCTTCCACTCGTAGTGGTTTCACGGGACTGGTTAGGAGGGGGCTTTTACGTTGTTGTAGTCATCACTGGTGAGCTTCATATCCTTAAGGAAATCATCGGCCAGAGCGTTGCTCAAGTTTCCTCTGTCCAGTTGGAGGCCCAAGAACTTTTGAAAGAGTCAGCAGGAACATCCTCTCACCAGCCGAACTAGGCAGGGATTTTACATACCATCACACACAGGATCGATAGCAGCTTGAGGTCCGTAATGCGCACGACCTTTCTTTCCTCGGCCGCGGTCCAGGTCGCGGCGGGATCCCATCGGTGCTTTCCCTCGTAGGACTCGTGCGGCTGCACGAGGTCGGAGAGGTTCTCGCGGCCAACAGCGCCAGCATTGTCCGAGTCCAGGTAGACAGAGACGCCGTCCTTGCCGCTGTCGCTAGCCGACTTCTGCGTGTGAGTCTGGACGTCGGCCATGTTTGCTGTTGCCGCCGTCGGTAAGCGGGCCTCGTATAATCCGGGTTGGCGGAGAGACGGCAAGATAAGAGGACCAGCTTGGGTGGCCGGGCGGGCCGTTGCAGCTTCTCAAAGGTCTGGATTGAGGGCTCGCTAAAGAGGACGGCGAGGCGACGGTGATCGACAAAAGGCAACCGACGATGGGCCGTGGTGAACGCTCGACTTAATAGTCATATCCTTAAGGCTCTCAAATATTCTGATTGAGGCTAGCAGACGATGGCTCTCACGACATCAATGCTCGGTCTTGCGTCTTCGACAGAATCCACAAACTAGTGGAGGTAGACCATGTGGCCGGAAGAGGGGACGGAAGAAGATGGTGTTGACGGCAACTTTTTTTTCTTCGCATTTCTTCCTCGGAGGTAGGCCCTCCAATCTACGTCTGGGTCTGGCTGGCAGCCGGGTCCGGATAGCTTAGCCGGAGCAACGATCTACCAAAACCTTACCCCAGACTCCCATAATTTTCTCCGCCGCCGCCGCCCCTCTTCGCCCGGGTCATTGGAACCCGTCCCCTCCGTGGACGCTTTGTAAGTTCTCACGGCGCCTTGAACACGCTTTGTAACCGCAGATTAGCTGCTCTTTTCTCCAGCAAAAGACGGCCCAATCCCCAATGTCTGGTTCCGACGTGGTTTGTGGTTCTGTCAAAAAAGGATGTCATGCGCCGAGGCTTGTGAAATCGAGTGCGAGGTGCAATGTAGCCCCGGCGCGGCAAATACATACATTGATGTGCGATGATGCCCGCGCTCGACTCCGAGATTTTCTCCGGTCGTCGATTTCACCGACGAGGGACCCCGCCCGGGTGATTGGCCACAGCGGACAGACTTCGCCGAATTAGGAAGCTTTGCGATTGCGCCATCGCCCGCCAGGAGCCTCCGTCACCCTGACCCCAGAACACGCAGCCAGCTAAGTACTGCAGAAAAACGTCTGACGATCTTCTTCCTACCTCACCCCATCAAGTGGCTGCCCCCCCACCGGGTCTCACTTCGAAAGCAACAGAGAAAGAAGACAAGAAGAAAAGGGGACGACGCTCCTCTGTGTTACTGTACGTACTTGTACTTGGAGACAGACACATCACGGCTGCTTCGGACTTAAAGCCTCCCATACATATACGCATATACATCTCGCGATCCTTTTTTTGTTTATCAGATCCTTCCTAAATCATGAGCGACGAAACCCTCAAGCGCCCTTCATCCCCCAGCGCTGATAACTTGCATACTCTCAAATTGCAAAAGACCAACAACAATACCATGCCTTCTGCAGTCTCCAACGGCGCGGCCGCCGCCAACATCGTCGGCGGAAACCCCGTCGCCCGCCCCCGGTTGAGCAAGCCGCTCGTCTACTCTGGCTCGTTAGACGGCTTCAAGAGCGCGGACGCCACCCCTATCATTGGTCGGGAGTACGAGGGCCTCCAGGTTGTTGATCTTCTCAAGGCCGATGACCAGGTCATCAGAGACCTGGCTGTTACGAGTAAGTATTGACAAACCCGCTTCCGGGCCCGCGTGTACCTCATGCTAAAGAGCGGCCTCAGTTTCTCAGCGCGGTGTTGTCTTTTTGCGAGATCAGCATGTCACGCCAAACCAAATGAAGGACTTCTGCCTCCGCCTCACAGAGCTCGCTGGATGTGTAAGTCGAAACCAATACCGGATGAGCTCAATCTCATTCGGTCCTTCGTTCCCTGCCTCCTCCTAACTCGGCCGAAACAGCCCGAATCATCAGGCCTCCATATCCACCCCTTGACCGAGGAAGGCAGCGAGCTCGGTGACCAGATTAGCGTCATCAGCAGCGAGAAGCAGAAGAAGGGAGGCGGTCTCACCCACCAACTGAGCGACGTGAGCCGCTTCGCCAGCGCTGGCTGGCACACTGACATCTCTTTTGAGCAAGTCCCCTCGGACTACGCAATGCTCAAGATCCACACCTTGCCCCCGACCGGTGGTGACACTGTACGTTCATCTCGGCATCCTTAATGCCCCCTGCCCTGCTGCATCACGCACCCACGCACACATGCACGCACCCTTGTCGGTGCATACATATGGACTTTGCCGCTTACCTTACTGAACCCTTCGGGATTAGTTGTGGGCTTCTGGGTATGAGATCTATGACAGACTCTCCCCTGCCATGCAGAAGTTCTTCGAGGGGCTGACGGCCACCCACGACGCCACATTCTTCCACGAAGAGGCCCGAAGGCTGGGCAACCCCCTCCGAGACGGTCTCCGAGGCTCGCCGCTGAACAAGGGCTCCGAACTCAAGGCCGTCCATCCCGTCATCCGTACCAACCGTGAGTGATGGCCCCGCTTTCCAGCTGCTCCCATGGGCCAGGAACGCTGACAAAATCTACAGCCGTGACTGGTTGGAAGTCCGTCTACGTGAACAAAGGCTTCACGAAGCGCATCAACGGCGTCACAAAGGACGAGTCCGACGTCCTCCTCGGCTATCTTTTCAACCTCGTCACTCAGAACCACGACGCCCAGGTCCGCTTCAAGTGGCGCCAGAACGACCTTGCCATCTGGGACAACAGGAGCATGTGGCACTGCGCGACCTACGACTACGTCGAGGCCAGGGCGGGCGACCGTGTGGCGTCTCTTGGCGAGGCGCCCTATCTCGACCTGAACAGCACGGGCAGAAGGGAGGCTTTGGGGTTGTGAAAATGAGTGATGAGAGCTTGCTGCGGCGACTGGCGTTTAGTTTGAGACTTTTATTGAACCGGCGGGGCATCCGATGAATCGACGTATTAGTCATGGCGTTCACACCTCGCAAAACAACACATGGAAAAGGGCACCAAGTCGACAGACCAATATAAATGTTTATTGCTTGTCATGACATCCGCCATATTGCTTTCTCCTTCATAATGCATAGTGCTGTTTGATAGCCGAACAAAGGCCGCCCGTTGGCGGCCTGGTCTTGAACTGCTCAAAAGCTCATCCGTTACATGCCGATTATCATTTTTGCTCCTTCAATGTCAAACTCGTTCATCGCCGCTGAGATGGTCAACCGTATCTCCAGTGTCTTCGTGAAGCAGATCGCCAATCCACCTGCTTTCCTCGAGTATCTTTCTTGCGTCGTCAGCCTCAACCTCCATGTCCTCGGAGATCAACTGAACAGCCAGCTCGGGAACCAAGACTGCCTCCACATAACTGGAGTATCCACGCGATGATATGAGTCGGTCTTCCACGGCTCGCTCTCTCAGCATCGACGAGAATTTGCCAATAATGTTTTCGGAAAATGCACGCAGCCCGCGTGGGCCGTAGTACCCAGGTGTCAGGCTGTCCTCCGCCTTCAGGAGGGTGCGATTCTTGCCTTCTTTGACCTTGTCGACCAGTAGTGACGCATAGTGGGACGAACCGCCATTGATGATGCACCGAAGAAAGTCGTGATGAGTTGTTAGACGAGAACCTAGGCACTCCCAATTAATGCTAGGATATCCCCGAGCATCCCAAGCATCTTCGGCCGACTTCTTTTTGTGTAATCGACAGAACTGGATCTGCTTACGAATATGCAGCCGTGACCCCCCCGAGAAGCCGTCCAAGAGAGCCTTGGCAACGGCATCACCGCACATAGGGCATCGTGTCTCTCTGTCAACGTCGGAACTTGATTGGTCCGAGAGGTCAAAGAACGAGTCATGCTCCTCCTTACCTTTATGCAGGGGCTTGGGGCTCAACGCTGGGTCGCGGAGGAGATCAGTTGGTTTCCTCTCAGGACTCTGTAAAGGTTCAGGCAACGATCCAGATGGGTGCTTGAATTCGGCCTTGATGGGGCGTCGAGGCGATGCGCCTGGGCTGAGAGATAAATGCTTGAGGAAGGACGCCTTTGGAGGGCTACCAGGAGGTGAGGACGGCCAAGATGGAAGTTTCATGGGGGCTTTAGGCGAAGCCTTGCCGGCAAGTTGATCAAATGGGTCATCGTAATATGCCTTAAATGACGGCAGTGGCTTTTTGGGGGGTGTTGAACGATCTTGGATGAGGGTCAGTAGAAAAACAGTACACCGATTGCATGAATAACGAACTTTCTTCCTTCCGGTTGGCTGCTGTCTTCCCTTGCGAACTCCCGACCGTCGGTTTCTCATACACATTCCTCGGCCGCCGACTGGCGTTTTTGTCCCTCTGAGAGTAGGATTTCGGTTTCCCCCGTAGTTTTCTCACCTCTCGCGCCTCATCAAGCCTGCTGGTCAGTGCCCTCTTTTTGCTAGAGATGGGGTGGGACGCAGCATCGTCGGGCGAGTTTCTCTTGATCGGACGAGCCGCGGCCTCTGACTTGTGCGAGCTAACAGTCCGTTTCGGATCCGAGTTACGCTCTTGTGACGCGTTGTACTGTCTAGCTTGTTCCTGTCCTGTCTTTGAAGTGCCGTAGTAAGGGGTCCGTTGGATGTCTGCCCGGGATGGCCGTGGACTTTCGTCGGAGTCTGAATAGTCGGTAGCGGGCTTGGAGTTGCTCTGGGGGCGGTTCTCCGCGTGCTTCGACAATAGCGAAGACTTTCTTGGCATTTGGTCTAACATACTGCCTTGGAGATTCGCCGATAGGCGCAACTGGCTGAGTGAGGGAGCCTCGGGCTCACTCAACTCCGATTCCGTGTCGTCCATGGGCGGGTCGTCAATATTTTTCGGCTCGAAACGAGCCTTGCCGTTGACAGTTTTGAGTAAAGGAGGGGGCACCGCATTTCTCGACAGTCCCGCTCGCCGCCCAGTCTGATGATTGCTCCTGCTTGCCATGTTGATAGAGTCGAATTTTGAGGCTCTCCTCTCTTCCGGCTGATGTGGCCGGTATTCCAGGCGTCGAGGCAAATTCGTTGAGCGTGCCGCCAGCAATGATGTGAAAGCCTCTCGAAGGGAGTTCACCATCAGTCTTGATCAGCTAGTCAGCCAATCAAGGGCCTTGGCGAGGGGACAGATCCGGGCCAGAAGTAGTCAACATGTGCGGTGTGGGGCAATGCAGCAGACGCCAATTGACGGCCTGTTGGCTACTGTGCGAGGGTGCGATCGCATCGAGTGTGAAGAGACGTTGTGGTTTGGCGATCGAGGGCCACAAAAATCGTTGCCGGTTGAGGTCAAGTGGTGCCGTCGCGTTCTGAACGCGTGCGGCGTGCCTAGCCGGGAGCCAGTTTACTGTGTTCCGATCCGATGGTGGTGCCCCCACCTGTCTTAGTTAATGGGAAGCCCCTGCGGCTCAGTAACCTTGAGCTTGTATCCGTAGCTCCCTCCCCTTTCCGCGCAGGGGGTATTGGGTTGCACTTCCATTTCGCTGCATCGCACCGTTGGCTGACTTTATCGGCATCCACAACAACGAGGCTTGGATCTCTCGACAAGCTGTATCCTCAAGCAGCGTGTTCAAAAAGCAATCTCTTGACCGGGAAATCTCAATCTCCACAAAAAACCTCCTAGGTTTTGCCATGGCCTTGAATCGCAAATACGCAGCGCTGCCGGATTTGGTCAGAGCAACCGTGTCCCTGAACGGCTGGAGCATGAGCAGCCCTACTGACACCGCCTAGGACTCGGCCCCCGATGTGTACGAGACTCCGGAGCTGACCGACGACACTTCAACAGTTCCTGTGAGACTGGCTTCTTCCTACGCTACGGGCCGTGGCTGACGGTACAGCAGACGACCGCCGGGCAATCGCACTCAGACGACGATTTCGATGACGATCCGGACGAGGATACCAACGGAATCTCAAGATCCCGACTTCGGGTAGACCAAGCACGGTCTCGTTTCCTGCCCGCAGGAGTGGACGCCACAGGTGTGGACTTTTCAGATCGAGTTGACGGCAAACGCAAGTCTTACAAGGCCTCGACGAGACGCCAGCGCATTCTTCAAGATGGTACAGCAGAAATCGGTGAACTGAGTGACGAGGATGGCGAGGACAATCTCGAACGGAAGATCGCGCGCTTGCAACGGGAAGTTGAGGAGACCAAAGAGCAGTACGGAAAGAGAAAGGAAGCTTCATCACAGCCCGCTCCTGGGGAACAAGAAGAGAGGCTGGGGTCTCTGAGTAAGGTTCTGGACGAGATGTCTAGAACCATCGAACCGCACACCTCGAGCGCCCGTGCCGTTAAACCGATATCTCAACTACCTAAGCAGGCCCAGGAAGGCCCAGACTATGATCTGTCACAAGGAAGCGCTGCGACCTACACCATCACTTATGCTCCTGCATACGAACAAAGCCACGCTCTTGCCAAAGCAGCGGATTTCGATAGGCGACTTGTCATTCTGGAGAAGGCCATCGGGGTTGGCTCCACAGCATTACCCGAGGTCGATGTCAACGGGCTGCCGAGAGCCATCCTCCCGACTCTCGATGGTCTTCGGAAGCAGATCACAACCCTGTCGCAGGCTTCGACGTCCAACTTAGATACGATCAGCCGTCGGGTCCGGACCTTGATTCAGGAGGCCCAAGAGTTGGAAAAGGCAAGGCAAGGAGCCAAGTCGGCACAGGAAACGCTCGGGAACGGTGCAGCGGACGGCGAGGGTGCTCAGTCTCCAGAGCAACTGGCCAAGATCAACGCCCTCTACGGAACTCTGCCCACAATTGAGAATTTGGCCCCCTTGCTGCCACCGTTGCTGGACCGCCTGAGATCTCTTCGGGCAATCCACTCCGACGCCGCAAATGCCAGCGAGATGCTGGAGAGAATCGAGAAGCGACAAACAGACATGGCCACTGATCTCAGACAGTGGAAGGAAGGTTTGGAAAAGATCGAGGAAGCGATGGCTGAGGGCAACACCTCAATGGCGGGCAATATGAAGGTTATGGAAGCCTGGGTCAAGGACTTGGAGGGGCGCATTGCGAAGTTGCCGTGATCGGCTTCTGGCCGTCGAATGATACCCTTGCTTTTGCCAATTTATTCAAGCCAGGCATCAATGAAGCCCTGTCAGACGTAGTGACTTGTGACGCGCGATCCCCGACCAAGTCCTTCAGCACTTATATCACGTGTTGGTTCACCTGTGATGAGTCTGGCGCGCACGCCACTCGGATCCGTGTCGAGATACGCCAGCCTCGATATGGATAAAATAAGAACCATGACAATGCTTAGATAAGGGCGTGATCTACCTACGACGAATTACTGTCAGCTAACATGCAAGACTGGAGATAGTAAGAAGGTTGTATAACCGTAAAGGTTATTAGGCAGTCTATGACAAAAATGCATTCTGGTATACGACATACGACTGCCCAACGCTTTTTGAAGGCGCCTCTTAAACAGTGTTCACTTGCACAACCAATACGGCCAAGCTAGGTACTTAAGGTACCTACCCAGAGGATCATCTAATGGTACCTGTACGTAGTATGATGCTGCGGGGCAGAAAATGCTCTGAATTGGAGAGAGCGAAGGCGGTGAGCCAAGGCGGTTAGACCCATAGCAAGACCACGGTATTGGCCCAATCACAGCACGCGCTGGGTCGTTCTCTCCTTCTCAGGGTTTTCCTGCCCTTTCCTTCCACAAACCCATCGCATCGCATCTGCAATCCCACGCCCAACTCCGAGTCCCTCTCCCAAAGCGCAGCCCATCACCAGCACCTTCGCAACCACATACATGTACGTGCCACGAACGCCGAAATTGACATAGATCTTGACGACTGACGTGAATTTTGACTACAGTCAAAATGGATTCCGCTAAGCAGCCCGTCAAGCTTGTGAAGGTCACCCGCGTCCTGGGCCGTACCGGTATGCTCAACCCCCGAAATTAGATCAAGACCGATACCTCCCCGAGATCGAATATCACGATGCGCCTAGACGGAGGGAGGAAATTAATCGTCAAATTTCTGACATGGTAATAGGCTCTCGCGGTGGTGTCACCCAGGTTCGCGTCGAGTTCATGGACGACCAGACCCGTTCCATCATCCGTAACGTCAAGGGACCCGGTAAGCGGCCCCGAATACCCTGCGAGCATCTTGCGGCAGTCAACAAAAAGAGGGACAGCTCGGTACTGACTTTTTTTTTTTTGCTTTAGTCCGCGAGGACGACATCCTTTGCCTGCTCGAGTCTGAGCGTGAGGCCCGCAGACTGAGATAAGATGACGATTACCGGCGGCGGCGTGCGTTATGGACATTACGAGGAACGGATCTTGGTTCTGAGGATGGGACAGCAACATTGCGAGGGCTTCGTCACCCGAGCCCACAGCTTTCGTGCTTAGAGGAGTCAAAAACGGATTCTGCATTGCGAATACAGCAAGGTTCTCCCACCAGCCGCGAGGCAACTTCGGCACGAACGAAACCTCGTGTACCTGCTTGTGTGATGCGACGCTGGAGGGCGAGGAAAAGGCGTCTTGCGAGAAATTATCATTATCAACGGACAGCCTGGGAAAATTCATCAACATCTTCTGCACCAACTGTACCTTTCTTCCAAGTGCCCCAGCGACCAACTTGTGCTTCACCAACAGAGTTCTTACGGCGATACAAACTACGAAAGCGGTCTACCCATGCTCCGAATTCTAGCAAAGACAATCAAAGTGGAAACCAGACACCTTGGACATCAAATCGTAACAGTGACTATCCGACTGCCACCTCATTCGCGATCTGCCCCCCCCCCCCCCCCCCCCNGAATCATGGGTGCTGTTTCCGGTCACGTGATTGGGGGCTGTCTTTTTTTTTCCGGCTGTTTTTTTCATTCTTTTAATGGGCCCCACCTCAGCTTCTCACAGCTATAAACTTTGCTTTACTGTCCGTCGTTTCCAACTTCTCCCTTCTCTCCCTCTTCAACCCACCGAAAGGGTTCGATGCCAAATGGTAAGTCAAAATCTCTTGAATGCTTTGCGACAGTTGGGATGATGTATCCAAATTAGCATGTATTACCTGAACATTCTTTGATGTATCACAATTATCACCAAGATCTCTGACTCCAACATTATCAACCACTTTCTGTTTCATTCGTCGAGTTTCACGGCATTGGCTAACGAAGCAACAAAAGACTGTAGATAACTTCCCGAATCCCACTTTCCAATGAGCGCGGTGCCCAGACCTCCCAAAGACCACTTTAACGTGCTGTTCTTCGCCAGCGCCGGATCCTTCACTTGTACGCCGTATGAGGCCATTCCAGCCCCGCTCTCTTTAAAGAAGCTTTTCGAAGTCCTTGAAGAGAGGTACCCTGGTATCAAGGAGAGGATTCTGGATTCGAGCTTGGTAACGGTCAATCTTGAATACGTAGATATACCCGGTCCCGACGACGGCGATGGGCCTCTCATTCAGGCTGGGGATGATGTAGCCATTATTCCTCCTGTCAGTGCTGGATAAGAGCCAGGCGCCTAGAGGACATGCTGCCAGAGGAAGTCGCAAGTGAAGTTATTCTCGGCAATGAGTTCGGTGGAACACTCATGATTATTCTCCTGGTCGAGAGTGGTGGTGTCGACACTCGTAAATGCAGAGGTGTCGATAAGAGCCGGGCGCATGGCGATGTTAGCGAGAACTTCGCGGGGGCTTGGATCTAGTATATCCACGGTCCAAATCCCCCGAGTTGCCGAGGTCGCAGCGGATCGGACAACTGTCGATCATTGTGTCCCCTCTTGTCGTGCATTGTGATCATGTCCGAGTAACGGATCTTGTTCTCCCTGAGCGTCTCGTGCCCCCTTCCGGAGAAAGAACTGTATCCACCCGTATGCCCAAACTCTCCACCAGTTCGGATGTTGTTTGCTACGACGTCTGCCCCAGCGGACGCCAAGCACAACCAAGGCCACGAGCAAAACGACAACGAGAGTGGAAATGATAGAAATGATGGACGTCAAACTCGTGATGGTCGAGACTTGGCAGCCCAGCGGCTTGGTGCGGATTTCCCAGCGTTCCGCCCAGTGCGGACAGATATTCTCGTTGTAGGCGGGCGCCAGCAAGGGGATCGCGTAGGCATTCGGGACACAAGCGGATGTCTGCCCCATGGCCAAGGGTGTCAGCAATCGCTCCATCTGGGATCCAAGAAGCCGCAAACCAACCATTGGACACCAGCTACAATGGCTCTCAGCCAGGCACACCCTACAATCCTGGTGTTTCCAGCATCGAAACAGATGCTCATCAGACGATTCTCTGGAAGTGAAGTTGTGTCTCAGCTGCGGTACCTCCCCGGCGCTGGGCAATTCCATCGATTGGAAGGTACCCATCACCGGCTTCCGATTGCGTTACACTGGCACCACACAACTGTCTCGTCGGCACACTTCGAGTCAACGCGATGCAGAGTCCGGACTGGCTGGTGGTGGAGAGCAAGTTTGCGCGAGTGCTTTGTCCGGACGGCGCTGGGGGGTG